>JAUELU010000030.1:434097-445621 GCA_032357145.1 Evasterias troschelii | reverse complement strand
AGGGAGTGGTTTCTCACAATGTTTTATACTATCAACAGCTCTCCGTTGCTGGTTACAAAGTAAGTTTTTATGCTAATGTATATTTTGAGTAATTACCAAACGTGTTCAGTGCCTTTAACGGAAGATATTTATTAGCCCCAAAGTCAACATTTGAACTGTTTTTGGTGGGGTTTTTGTTCAAGGTATTACAGACTGAGGTGTTTTTATTGAATTAAAAAACACAAGACAGCCGGACTAGTGCAATCATGAGTTTATTATTAGCCCGATGCTTTAATCACTGGCTGTGGGGCCGCGGTCTAGTGTAAATTTCTAGCTCTGCCCAAGTGTTCTTGGGCTGTCCTCAAGGAACCTCTTCCGAAAACAAAACTGTTTAAACATTAGAGAGGATCCCTGATAAATGGCTTGTCCCAGTAGAAAACCTCCTTATTGCAGACTCGACGGCAGATTGACAAGAAAAAAGAAAAAAAGAAAAGAAAATGAAGAGATATTATATGAAAGATGAAATTATTACTATCCAATGAGGAATAACACTCAGATGGAATCTCAAATGTCAATTTGTCTCGGTAGGCAATAAGAATTAAAAAAATAAAAATAAAACGATCAGAAACCAATTTTCTGTCATTACAGCAAGGGTCATGAGGCGAATCTATTGCTCCAAAATTGGTTTACGGTGAGGGGTACCGAGGAGAGCTGGTTCAAAGCAATTTACTCTGTCGTTAGCACCAAAGGGGGAGAGCAATTATGTACGTAGCCTCAGCAAGGGAACTGGTAACCTTCTTCATGGAATACAAAAAACACAATAATATGAATGGAAGCGGAGTACCGGGAAAGTCCTGTTTACTAATTCATGTCAGGGTCCAAAAGATTTTTCTGTGAATTGTTGTAATTTCAGTTCCAGCTTATTCTACAATGTGGGTGCAGTATTGGTAAATAGCCTTATGTACTTGTATACAGGTATTATACATGTACATGTACAAGTACATGTATGTACATGTACGTGAGATCCTTGGATGGTGATGCAGGGCTACTACCTGTAGTTCCACCCATCATGTTTCATACAATTTTGCATATCTCCCAAATGACCCATATTCGGTTCTGAGCCCAATTTGAGTCCATAGAGCTGCTTAACCTGTGAACCAGAAAATTCTGTGAATTTTCTGTTCTGCTAAGCATAAATAAGATGGAAACCAGTCACAGACTGTACATGTTACACAGCTTTTTTGGCTGGTAACCTATTCTGGTTAAGCATAATTGTTCTGTGCTTAGCTACTTTTCGTGCTTTAGCAAAACTTTGAAATTGGGTCTTGCTTATACAGATTCCGTGTAATTTGACTCATTACGTATTCTGATATTGATATGTTGTTACTCCTCGGCAACCTGTTTACGTACCCATTTTTGATTACATTTTAATTGTTATTTGTTGTTGACGTTTTCAGGGAATAAACAATCCAATGAAAGAGAAGAGATTCCAGAAATAGATCTGATTGTCAGACGAGTTGAGCAGACAAGACGGTCAGATGGAGGTAAGTGTTGCCATGACAACTGCAGTGTGATTCCTCTTGAGGGTTCCATAGAGAAGTATTTTATATACTTACACATTTATATCGTCAGGGGCCAATAATAGATATGACTTAGTTCATGTAATTATTGCATCGGGTCTAAAGAACATTATCTTTAAGCAAACTTGAATCCTTGATTCTGATTGGCTGATCCATAGCAACAAGATTGTGATATTAACCAATACGGCACGGTTAATATCACACACCCTGCTCTTACGTGCAGTTTCAACATCACATTTTACACTATTTTTAGCTGCACGTCAAGTTTGCTCAATAGATGAAATATTTAGCACATGCGCGCACATAGAATACAGATAAAGTAGTGCATCTGTGACCAATATGCATGTAGTGCCTTCTGCCATGTGTCTGCCTTGTTGAATATGGGATGCAGAAGCGCTATATTTTTCTGTCTTCCACGAGCGCTTGTGTGATAACTAATACTATATTTTTATACCGTACTCTTGGATGCTTTTCATTTGAACGGAAGAACACACGTCCTGTGTCATACTTTTTTTGCCATGTATTTACTGCCGTGACATGTGAAACTTCAAAAGTTAATATAGGAGTCCTATATTGATAAATATAAGGCGCTTTGGACTCTTCGCAGCGAAGTTTTTGAGAATCAATTCCGTCCGTTTGTCTTAATGAAACACTTCTTTTTTCAGAGTGTGGGGTGGACGCGTTTCCGTGTTTGTTGTGAAAACAGTTCAAATGACAAGGATCTATGTGGGGGTTATGTGAAGCAAGTATTAGATGCAAGTGAGCGCATTGTCGCAGAATATAATCACTCGGTGAAATCTGGCTTTGCCTCATGAATAGGAAGACTTAAGTTTCTGTGACGATGCAATCAAATGCATCCAATATTTGTTATGGGTGTACAATATTACTTCTACTCTATGGTACATGTACATGTATGTGTTAAAGCCACTGGACACTATTGGTAAGATAATAATGGAAGAAAAAAACACCCTTGTCACACAAAGTTGTGTGCTTTCAGAATGATGCTTGATTTCGGGACCTCAAAATCTAATGAGGTCTCGAAATCAAATTTGTGGAAAATAACTTCTTTCTCAAATACTACGTTACTTCAGAGGGAGCCGTTTCTCACAATGTTTTATACTATTAACATCTCTCTATTGCTCATTACCAAGTAAGTTTTTATGCTGACAATTATTTTGAGTAATTATTTTTTAGTGTCCACTGCCTTTAAAACCAAAACAACAATGATCTTTGTACAATGTTTTACAGTAAATGTAAATCATGTACATGTGTTACTGGTGGAAGGTGTCTGTGATGCATAGTAAAAAATGAATGCATCGTAGGGAATAGTGCCCTCCTAGTAATAGTGGCACAGAACTGCTTGGCTTCGTTTCCATCAGTGGCCAGCGCCTCAGTGAACAGACAATGGGTTTGGATCGTCCGTTTTAGTTACACAGGCAATGAAGAAGAAAACAAGCCAGTTATGTCAAGCTAAAGCACTATTGACTTAAGTGTCTTCATGACTTTACTTAGGTGCTCCTCATAAAAACAACATCTTCAAGCTCCGGTGATGTTTTTCTTAAGTCAGTCCGATCCCCCCCCTTCTCTCTCACAGCCACTGACACAGCGCGGCTGTAAATAAGATGTAGGAAAGAAAGTGAGCACGACAGGTCTTCTTTGTCCCCAACGACAACCATCTAATCAATGTGGATCAGCCTTCGGGCGCAATGAGCCATTGTAAGATTCAAATCATTATGGCAACGGTTTTACACTCTCTGTCCGTAACTGGCAGTCTCCGTTCGCTGGTCGAGCCCCAACCCCCCTTGTGGCCTGATCTCTATCACAATATCTGTGTGCGGCTGTTGCCAGGAGCCTCCCAAAGCCGTAACGGAAATATGTGAGTAACTTTAATTAAAGTGGAGATGACATGCGGTGATTCTTGGGAGTGGGGTAACGCTATGGAGATAAACTAGACGGTGTCTGAGAGGTTGGTTTATTAGAGTGAGGTATAAATTACACATTAGGAGGGTGGCTTGGTTTTCTTCACCCGCTGCTGCCCAGTCATCCAGGAAAGGGCGTTCAAGGAAATAAAACCCTGATTAAGGTTTAGAGATTTGGTGTGGAAAGTTTAAAAGTACATATAACTAGTTTCCAGGTGGTAACCAGTTGGCAGTAATCTTTTTTCTAGGAAGAAATGGTGAAGGAAATTGTGGTTCTGAGAAAAAAGTCTCCGCCTGTTCAGCTTGTCTTTTTATGAATATTATTGTATTATTTCATTATTATTATATCAGATATTTCATATCTTTCTGGTAATAATAATAATAATAATAATAATAATAAAGACATTTGTAAAGCGCCTAATGCAAAAGCCTCTAAGCACATAAAGAGAGCGATAAAATATACAAAGAGTGAAAGATACATTACAAGTAAGCAGATTACAAATAAGCAGCTTCAAACAAGTGCGTTTTTAACAGAGACTTTAAACATTGTAAAGAACCAGCCTGGAGAATATGCACAAGAAGAAACCAAGAACCCTCAAAATCACTAGCTCCGTGACCTACCGGTCTGAAGATACCTGTATAGAGAAAATGGTGAAGAAATGTTGGTATCAGCTGTAGAGGAAAACCCCAAATAGGGGAAAACCCACGCGGTGTCAGGTAGGGACTAACAACCCTAATACCACATTCAAGGCTCGGTCCGGGATTCGAACCAGGGTCACAGGGGTGAAAGGCTAGGAATAAACCACTGAGCCAACCTGAATGACCAGGGCCCAACTTCATGGCTCTGCTTACCGTAAGCAAAGAATCAGCACTTACGGAAGCAAGGAATTCCGCGCTTACGTCAAGCGTATTTCACAGGTTAGCAGGGAATTTTTGCTTGTGCGCGTGCGTAGTCCAATTTACTAGGCATTCTTCGCATACACAGCTAAGCAGAGAATGGTGATCGCATGCGCGGAATTCGGCTGTAAGCAGAGCCATGAAATTGGGCCCAGGGTCCAAGGTCTGAGCAGAAAAAATTGCTCAAAACTTTTCTGCTAAGCAAAAGTGAGCAGGATATCAGTCACAGATTTTACAATGTATTTTGGTTGGTAACCTTATTTTGGTAAGCAAAATTTTGTTGTGCTTAGCTACTTTTTGTCCTGAATTTCTGCAAGAGAGCAGGATACCAGTCCCAGATTTTACATGGTGTTTTGGTTGGTTACCTTATTCTGGTAAGCAAAATGTTGTTGAGCATAGCTACTTTTTGTCCTGAATGTCTTCAGGAGATAAGAGCTTTAAAAAAAAAAATTGTTTTTTGGAGAAGTTTGAAACAACTCTCAAAGAGTTCAAATTTATCTCAATTTAGAGGCCAAAGCCAGTTTTTCATCATCTTGCACCAAGTTTGCCAATTTATTATTTTGCCTCAAAGCACTTTTTAAAGAAGCCCACCTTCTGCACCTGAGCTTATCAATTCAAAATTGTTTCCAATATAATAACGTACAACTAGATTACTTCTTACCTAATAAATTTGTTGTCATAAATACCGATGATTGCGTGCCTGTAGACAATATTTATTGCCTGCTCCTTCTTATAGGCAAGTTTGTTGCAAACTCCTGCATTGCTGCAACGGCTAATGAAAATGTATTGAATAAATTTATCACCACCTGACACTATAAAGGATCTCTCGCAGATGGTTTCATGTGTGTGCATGCCACAGGAATAGAATGTGAGTAACAGAAAGTATAAAAAAAGGACAAGAGCACGCCATAGGCCTTCTGTCCATAATGATGCACTGTATCTAGTTAACCATCGGCATTTTAGCGGCAAGACATTTCAAAAACACAAAGTGGCATGTCTGTTTTTTTCCCCCAGCTACCATCAGCTCTCTCTGCACACCATCGACTGCTCTTAATTATAACAAATTTGACCATGACTGTCAGTTATTCACCACTTAAAATTTCCCTCGTTTTTTTTCCCGCTCTTTTTTTATTTCTATATTTTTTTCCCCTCCCGTTCCACGATACGATAAATGGGCTGTGTTTGGGTTGGGCTAATTGCGGTTGCCGTGGCGACAACATCCTCGGCCTGATCTTCCAACGTAAATGCCATGTTGGTCAGGCTGACCGTGATGTAAATAAACAGAGCATGTGTGTTTAACCAGATGTTGATTGGGATTGATTTTTCCTTTCAGTGTGCATAAACGCTGACGTTAGTTTGCTCTCATTTTACTGAAACTCTGACCATTTCTCATTTGATTCAAGTTATGCTACATCTGTGTGTAACATACTCGAAAACTGGCAACGGCACTTGTAAATCACAGAGTGTAAACATAAATTCAGCTGTGTTTGGGTTCTTGATTAACTTAAATCAATTTTAAGTCTGTTTGTTTATTGACAATCTGTGTTGATTGATGCACGTTTATCAATCTTTGCGTACATGTAGTTTGTAAAGTTGTCATCGCTGTGTCAATATAAACTTAGGCAGTTAGGAGCAATTCATTTTGTTTACCTGCATGTAATTGTCAAAGACCAGTATTCTCACTTGGTGTATCCCAACATATGCATAAAATAACAAACCTTTAAAAATTTGGTCATCAAATTTGCAAGAGAATAATGAACGAAAAAACAACTTGTGTGCTTTCAGATGCATAATAAAAGACTTCTTGCAAGAAGTCTTTTATTATTTGAGTGAGAAATTACCTCTTTCTCAAAAACTATGTTACTTCAAGGGAGCTGTTTCTCACAATGTATTATACTATCAACAGCTCTCCGTTGCTCGTTACCATGTAATTTTTTATGCTAACAACTATTTTGAGTAATTACCAAAAGTGTCCAGTGCCTTTAAAAAGAGGAAATAAATACATTTTGTACTGGAATAGAATGTGTTTTTTTGAAGTTATATATCATGCTTTAAGGGTTTTCTTAAAATGGAAGACCATATCTTGATATTTTTCTTCAGTTCATTTGAAAGTGAGGCTTCCATAATTAAAAATGAAATTGTCGCTGATTTACCACATGAATCAGTGAAATAGGACTAAAATTCTGATATTTTAAAAAACAAGAATTCCTTAAATAAAGAACTGGATGCCACACTTTTTTTTAATTCACCAAAAAAGCTTTAGCTTTTGAAAGTGAGCTAGTCCCAGCAAACATACAATTATAGTCTGGTTACTGTGATGAGCATTGTATGTTGACAAAACCTGTGTACACAGGGAGTAAGACCTAAGATGTTGAATAAGACAGACATGACAGATACTGGAGAATTCATCCCTGACATGCCTGAGTGTTGATATGCAACTTGACTGTCTCTCACATAAGTGTTTTTTATCGGGCAACACTACATCCTTGTATGAAAACTCTGAAGGTTTGATGGTGTGTCGCGTACAAATGAGTAAACCACACTGTAGGCCAGAAATCCCAGCCTTGGATTAAATTTCTTAGTATGACTGACCTTTTGCAGGTCAAGCAACCACTTAAATTTCTTTTTTGTAAATGCATGTTTCCCGCATATCTCTAACCCTTCTCTCTGATGGTGAACACTGTCACTCTCTTATCCCAAGCTCAAGCACACCGTTCCCTTCTCGTACCGTTCCTCGCTTAAAATGAGGACACAGAAAGGTTAAAGGATTTAATAAAGTCTGCTCAGGTTTTCTTGCCGTCTTTGTCTTGCATGAGTGCGGAAGCGACTGTGATACAAGCATACATTATGGCGCCACATGCCTTAAAGATATCCACATCTGTGTGGAGGAGTGTGGAGCCTTTACTTTGATGCAGCGTGCATTTGGCGTCGTAATTGCTGTTTAGTGTTTGTGTGTGAGCACGCAGTACACGTAATTCAAACGCTACGTGAGAATGACCAATATCAATTCTCTGTCATATTGACCTTGTAGCCTCTGATTACAAAAGGAGTGACCTTATATAATCCAGGGCCTCTCTTGGAAATTTACATTTTGTGATATACTCATAACTTCCACATAAATTCAAGAGTTGTGACAAATAACAGCATCAACTTTTGAGATGGCCCCTTTTTGTACATAATAAAAGTTGATGAAATCAGACAGATCTCCATGAAATGTAAGAGTTTTTGTTTTCTTCCACTGGGCTGTGTACATATTATGCCTGCAGGAAACTCAGGCCCTGAGGTTATTTTGTAACGATGTGATATCACAGGCTACATGGTCTACATGTATAAAATACCTATCCAGAAAGGTTTGCGGGAACTCCATTCACATGAATATAATCTCTCTGTTAGTTGTGAAGGTTCTAAAAGAACTGTTGGTGTAGCAACTCAACATTTTATATATTTATCTAAACAAGTAAAGATAAATGTTGTCAATCACATAGAAACTATTATAAATTACAGGTTGAGATGTACTGGTTTAAACTTTTAGTTATAACTATAAATTAAAACATCTGAAATTCCATCAATAATACAGGGATTTGTACTGTTGGTTCAACCTTGCATGCAGTTGAGTCTGAATCTATTGATCCAACTGTATTAAGTGGGGTGTGCAGGCATGGCTTGCCCCATATTCATGTAAATTTATCAAGGTTTCATCAATAATCAGTTTGTAATGCCACTAGTGAGAGACCCTTGTCCTTGCCCTAAAATGGTACATGTGCAAGCAACAACGGCTAAAACTGCGTTTTTAATAAATACACAAGTACATGTACTGGTTGGGAACTGTGCATCTGCACCAAGATTGTTTATCTTCATTCGTATTTATTTAAGTACCACACTGGTAATAACACGAACTATAGAAGATAAATTTGATGAGTCTTTATTGATTGGTCATTGGTTGGTCATTGTTTTTAAAATTCCAACTCACCAGGGATTCGTTTCCAGATATGAAATACATAGTTTAAAGCCACTGGACACTATTGGTAATTGTCAAAGACCAGTCTTCTCACTTGGTGTATCTCAACATATGCACAAAATAACAAACCTGTGAAAATTTGAACTCAATTGGTCGTCTAAGTTGCAAGATAATAATGGAAGAAAAAACACCTTTGTCACACAAAGTTGTGTGCTTTCAGATTCACTCTACACAGTTCAATTCACTCTACACAGACCCAGGATGATCTGAAAAACCTCAACACCCACCCCCCCCCCCTAAAAAAAAAAGAGCTTGTGAAAACCTTAAATTAATAATGCCATTAGATTAAAATTGACTACGGCATTCCTGTGTCCCCTAACCAACCCTCTCTTTGGAATACTAATGAAGTCGAGCGCAGGTTTTCTCCCAGACGGAATTCTAGATGTACTCGGCAGACTAGCTGCACTCTGACAGGTTTACGTACTCCTTCTCTGTTCTCCTGAAGCAGAAAATGGTCGGGATTTAAAATTCAGCTTGATGTTCATGTTAACCACTGTGTGCAAGGCTTGGCTGAGTGTACAGTGGGTTAAAGGCACTGAACACGTTTTGTAATTGTCAAAGTCCAGTATTCTCACTCGGTGTATCACAACATATGCATAAAATAACAAGCCTGTGAATATTTGGGCTCAATTGGTCATTTAAGTTGCAAGAAAATGATGAAAGAAAAAACACCCTTGTTGCACAAATTTGTGTGCTTTCAGATGCCAATAATAAAAGGCTTCACTGAAGTATTTTATTATTTGAGTGAGAAATTACCTCTTTCTCAAAAACTACGTTACTTCAGAGGGAGTCGTTTCTCACAATGTTTTATACTATCAACAGCTCTCCGTTGCTCGTTACCAAGTAAATTTTTATGCTAATATATTTTTTGAGTAATTACCAAACGTGTACAGTGCCTTTAAAGACTTGTCCAACAAATTGAAGATTTTTAATTTGAAAGCTCTCTTTGTGTTAAAGAGAAGGGACATGTTTGGTGATAACTCTTGAAATCAATGGCAATTAAAACTTACTTGGTAAGATGTACAACAGCTTTTGATAGCATAAAGCATTTTGAGAAACATTTCACTTTAAAGTGATGTAATTATGAGAAAATACATAAGTTTTTTATCCCCCAAAGTTTGAATCTGAGAAACGTTTTTTGCATTGGCTGTCATGTCGCGTGACAAGACCGAACCACATCAGGTTCCATTGCTTCATAGTGCCAAGAAGAGGTTCCTGGGGACCTAGCGTGTCGTGGCCGAGTGGTTAAGAGCATCGGATTCAAGTTCTAGTGGTTTAATCATCAGGTGTGGGTTCGAGTCCCGGTCATGACGCTTGTGTCCTTGAGCAAGACACATACTATAATTGCTTCTCTTCACTCAGGGGTATAAATGGGTACCTGCAAGGGTAGAGGTTGAAATTGTGTTTGAAAAAACCTTCAGAGCGCTACGGCAGCACAGGGTTGTATACTTTTCAGGGAGCTGAGAAAGATTAAAGGAATGTTATTGGCCCAATGACCAGGGCACTAATGTAAAGTGCATTGAGACGTTACATTGTGTTGTGAAATGCGCTATAAGAACTAGTTATATTTATAAGCTCTCGAGCTTGCTCTTCATTAACTCGTTAGTCTTGTTCTCCAAGTCATCAAGCATGTCAAGTGGGGCGGTTAGGCTGGTGTAGTGTTATCTTAACTCTCCTTTTCAGATCGTGCCTGAGTTTTCAGTCCCGGTGTGATTGCGTGGGTTTTTCCTGGAAAAACTGTCTGGGTTTCCCTCCCACATCTAAAACTGAAGCTTCCTCCCTCGTCTTCTTTGCGTTGAATTCTTGGCTGGTATAGTGATTAAGTTTGATTTTCTGAGAAACCCTGGCTTCACAACTAGATATAACAAAATAAGAAGGACGATGCAGAGCACCTTCCTCATGCGTTTCGTTTAGAACGCCTGAATTCTTCAACAACTCACACCCATACAGTAGGGAGGAGAGCACGAGAGATTTGAAGAGCCTGTACTTGGTGGGGAAGCCGATGTTGCTCTTCCGTAATTAGAGGGTGTCTCGAAACTCAGAACAGTAGAAACGTTCTAATTGGAACAGGCATTCCAGGGGGCATCCATTGACCGGTTGGTTCGACAGCCGGAACTTTTCATGTTCCAATGTTGGAACATTTCTTTCATGCCTAGAACGCGCCTGACTTTTTAGATTGCAATATAGGAAAAACACAAATCACATTAAATATACAAGACTTGAAAGAGATTACAAACCTTGGCCAGCCAGTAATATGATTAATGTCTAAAGTACAAAGTAAAATAATGGTAGTAAAAACAAAGACTTTCTAATTATGAATATTAAAATCACTTGTTAAAACATTAATCATTTGTACCAATCCAGCAAGGGGTGGCATTATACATGTATGTATATTTTAATGTAAAGTTTCCATTTGAAAGCTCATTGATTGTGAAGTTCATACTATTATCAGTTCCCCAGAGAAAATTTTCTGTCTGACATAAGGTCAAAAGAGAGGAAATGGCATTTGAAGACCCCACTGATAACTGCTGCACATTTTTTATTGATGCAAATGAAACACATGCCCAATATGAACAGCATAAACACGCCGTTATAAACCATTAATTGTCTTGTTGTTGTTTTCACTCAAACGTGACAACTTAAAGGGTGAAAGTTTCAGCTAAATCGATCTTTGGAGTCATGAGAAAACACTCAAAAAATATATGAATGTTTTCACTGTTTTCAAATATTGGATTTAATCACCAGTGATAAAGACTAGTTGTTGTTACTCATTTCCTAAAAACTATAGCATTCAGGCAAAACTATTTCAATGGAAGTTTTGATGCCATTTAAATTATGTGCAAATCTGTGAACAATTATTTTTTCAAATTTACCAATGTTGTACACACCCTTTAATACGGTGGAATTTGGACAGTTTGGTCGGATCCTTTGTTTGTTGGAGGCCAGAGGTTGAAAACTAAATTCAGTTTTTCAGAAAACAATAATGTACTCTCCATTAAAAAAAGTCCGTCCATTTTAGACTTTACTTTGAATAAGTAGATACATGCGCACCATATCTTTAAAGGGTCTCTATACTTCTGGTAAAACACAAAACAGAAAAGCTCACAGATTTACATTAAACTTACATGGTT
>JAUELU010000030.1:231199-241636 GCA_032357145.1 Evasterias troschelii | reverse complement strand
AGAAATTACCTCTTTCTCAAAAACTACGTTACTTCAGAGGAAGTCGTTTCTCACAATGTTTTATACTATCAACAGCTGTCCGTTGCTCGTTACCAAGTAAGTTTTTATGCTAATATATATTTTGAGTAATTACCAATTGTGTACAGGGCCTTTAACATACATGAAATCAGTGTTTATTTATCATTTCAAGTGGTTACTCTGCAAGACTTGCAATCCAAGGTTGTGGGTTCGAATCCTACCAGATTAACCGCTGATTTCACAATGACTAGAATAAGTATTGCCGTCTATTACTGAATCATAATTTATTGATATGTACAATTCATAATCATAGACATTAATGTGCTGCCAGTTTGTGTGAGTTTGCCAAATTCGATGGAAAGATCACACAAAACGGTATTGGCCTGTGTGCTTGCCAATCAGTGGGCTACATTTCTAAGCTGTGACGTCACGAGACACATTATCTATGCGCCTTTGGCTTCATTTTTGCGAAGTGGAAAGTGCAGATGTGTTTTTGAGGTATGAATGGGCTCTTAAGGCAATCCAGGTAAATTCATTCTTACCCGCGTTTCAGATTAATTCATCTCGTTCTATCGTCTTGTCATGTAGGCCCCTACTACTCACAACAAACAGCTTCGTGCCAACTTTGACCTTGGGACGTTAAGCGTTTCATCCCAGCGATGTGTTTAGTGTTTTGCATCAAACCAAGTGAATTTAGTCAAGTGGGGCTTATGGCCTGTTGCATCGCAGCAAACGCAGTATTGGCCGACTTGGGTATTAAATCTTTCCATTTTTTGTACAAAGCACTATTTACGGGAGAAGTTGGCCACGGCGCATGCCTTGCACAATACATAGCTTATTGAACTCAACAGCGCCCCTCGGAACAATATTTTTGTAGCAAGGTCCACCGCGTTGTGTTGAGTGCGATAGTTGAGCCAAACAATTAAAAGTCGTGTGCTGAATTTGGGGTGGACTGGAAGAAGGTAGCTGTGGGAGTGAGAAGGTCGTGTGTCAGTGCCATGAGAGAGGGCCTTGGTGGAAATCAACCCCCATCAGTCCGGTATCTTAGTTAAAGGACACACTAAGGTATTGAGAGTTTGATTGGGGGTAAAACATGACTACTGTGCCCGATTAAGTAGGCTGGACATTGCATGGAGTGGACTGGGCAGGAAGTGTTACATCGCTACGGGCGGTGGGCAGGTTGACGCAGGTGCATCGGACGACAACGCTGTGTACATCACTTACGCGGGAAATACACCGTCAAATGTTTGAAAAACCTGCATCGTCTCACACCTAACTGTGACAAATCATTAACACAATAATGTGAATCTTTCCGACAAACGACCATTCACATGAAATAGGCGTTCGCTAGAAAATTAAAACGTAGTTCAGCTTTCCATTTGGGAAAGAGAACTGTTCAGACACATTGTTGAGTTTGAAACTACCTGAGTATTTGTGGAATTGATGATTTTGTCATTGCGCACTTAATTGGTTTACATTGCTCATTGTTGGACTATGATGGCGCTGTTTGGCGATACTACAATACTAAAAACCAAGATACTAAACTCTCAAGAAACTCTTTAACACAGCAACATCCGGTAAAAATGCTTATGACTGCAACCCAATCCAAATATTGAAACGCTGTGTATATTTTGTGCTTGTGCCAATTCAAAAATGTCAGCCTGGCTCGGGCGTCGTGCGTGCCGGCCCGGGCAACCACCAAGGGTTTGCTCTCCTTGGCTAAGGCTCTATGATGAGTTTTTTTTGTAATATCCGCGGATGAAAATGCGGTCATCCGAACTGTAAATTAAAGAGTGAGAGGTTTTAAAATTGGATGCGCTGGAATCAGAAGATTATGAAAGTGAATATATACGACCAGAGATCCCATATATACAGTAATAAGTGTTATATATAGAAACCACCGAAGAAGCATCAACGAGTTTCCATGGGTTACACAAGTATTATATAAGCACAAGTCACCTTGTTGTCACAGAATTGTTGCTAAAACTAATTAGCAATGTTGCATCAACTCTTATGAATGTTTTAAAGGTGTGGAGACGTACAAATAAAGTAGACTGGCAAAGATAATTAAACAAGAGATGGTTCGATAAGAACTGTTTTCAGAAATGCACCAATATTATAAAACCAAAAGCCAACCTAAGCAATGCAGCTTTTCAACTCACCATGACTGTCCATGACAGCCCATAAAGGTTTAAAATGTTAGTTTTAAAATTCTGAATAACAACTTTTGCTTTTGGATTTACATAAAATAGGTATCGAATCCAATGCACTTTATACGAAAGGCAAATGTCATTTTTCTAGTCTGAATTGGGAAAATTCTTTCGAAGAGACACAAGGCTTTGCAAAATGCAGTCATTCCATAGATGAAAAACAAAGGAACCGGACTACACAGGTACCATGAACAGCCCCCCCCCCCTTCAGCTACATGAGTGTATCGGTAATTAATTGCTTTACGCTTACATTATATAGGTCTAAGTTCTTACAAAAATGTAACATTACAATCGGTGCATCATTAATTTTGATAATGGGTCAAGGGCTTCGAAAAACTTGATTCAGTGAATGCGTATGTTTTGGGGAGCAAAGCATTTGGGTGTTAGAGTAAAAAAATTCGGTTGCTGTTACCAATGTGAGGATAAAGTTGGTGATACATTCGCAATTGTTATGAAATCGAGTAGAGCTTTTGTGGAAACAAACTAATATTGCTGTAGGAGTCATTGTCCTTAAATTTCAAGACGGTGACAAATCACACAAACTGTAACCACCCCCCAAAAATTATAAATCAAAACACACAACATAATGAAAGAAACTGGAACATGATTATACTGGTCGCCGTACACGGTCGATACTCCACTTGAAAATGCACGGGCCCAAGCCGACGATTACCGGGCGTTATGAAGTCGTGCCTTGAACAGTGGAGTGGCCGGTCCTCGACTCGCCCGGCAATAGCGCGAGGTTGCAATAAGGCATTCGGTCTCCTAGTCCAGTCATATTTGCTAAGGACTCGAGCCTCGTGGAACACGGGACTTGCTGATGATTAGTTAGGTGCGGGGTTTTGTTCCCCCCTTCTCCTTAAACCTAACCCCTCCCTCCCTCCCTCTCCCTATATAAGCACAACAAGGATCGATCAAGATGCAGCCATGTTGATTCGTTACATGTTACAGCAGGAACACTGAACCATTATACCTAACGGGCGTTCAGATTCAAAATACAGTCTTTACATAATGGGCTTCATTTAGTTATCTGTTGACGGAATTTTTGTAAAGATGTTACTTAAAAACTAAGAAAACAAAACCATAACTCAAGAAATCAAAAGTTGAAATCCCAAGTTTTGCAAAAGATTTGGTAAGCAAAGCGTGTTTTCGCTTAGACTTTATGCATCCGTGCATGAATGAATGGAGCTCACCCATTTCACAATCTTGGAGAGGTGCTTGATGTTAAGCTGCTTAGTAGAAACTCTGTATAGGACTGGTTTACATGCTTAGCACACTGTCAGTGTATGCTGTCATTGATTACCGTAATGACTGGTACCCTGTTTTCTGCTAAGGCAATGTCTTCCGTGCTGAGCAAAGTTTTTTGTCTTTTAACTTCTCAATGAAAATATAATTAGCTCTGGCCAGTAAGAAGCAGTAAGCGTATACAGTTTCTTATTAATACTGTCACATCGCATGCAACACAATCCAATAGAGAAATAATTTGATGTCTTATCTCACACGAGCGAGCAATAGGTCCAATGGTGGACACGTATTAGCTTTATGCGTGACTGAACCACCAACAGGTTTCACCACAGTGTATATTACAGAAGACCACTCAAATATCAATCTGTCTCTATTATGGAGGGAAAGCAATATTTTGATTAATATGAAAGTAACACTGATTCAAACTGGATATATATTAAAAAGGGAAATTAAAGTTGTTTATTGCGGATAACTTACGGTTAAATGATCGCCAAACTGGTATATTATCTTTAAATTAAGATGGAAAAATAACAAAGGTTAATATAAAAATCAACTTTGCAACATCACTCTTAATCTATATCCTTTAATATTGGCGTATAATCAGCCAAAATTTAATATCATAATACAATTCTCTATTGTCACTCATTGCTCTGGAAGGTTATGTAAACTTCGAGAGATGAAGACCACGAACTTTCTTGACTATATTGAAAGAGAAAACACACACCAAATGCGATTATACAACCCTGTTTGAGAAAAGTCCCTGATCGAGCGAATATCTTGAAAAGGTTTCAGCTAAACAATCAAAATCGGTTGGTCCTCTCCCCTGTACAAGCTGCAGAACAAATCACCGAATTCTCATAAGCCGTGTATACACTGTCAGTCTTCATTAAGAAATGCAAGCGCGATATATCCAGGTAATTGCTATTTTATGAGATAATGTCAAAACACGTTTAAATAGAAGTTTGTAATAATGAGCGAGATGGTGGTCCTTCTTTTCACTGCCTTCGTAATTATACGCAAGTCAGGAAGGTTTGTGTTTCTTATAATCCCGTCTAGAATACTCCTGTTTGGTCGACTGTTTTGTCCTGTCCTGTCCCACACGTGCCCTGCAGGACTGTTATTGTGTAGTCCTTTCATATTGTCGTGCCACTTTAGTAATGTCATGTCATGTATAGTTTGTCATCACCCGTTTTTTGTCATAGCTCGCCGCGATTGTCGTGTAATCACGTTGGTTCCAAACGCTGTCAAACCACATTGCATTATTGCAAATTTACTAGACCTGCAAGATGTACATTTTTAACAAGGCTTCCCCCCATTTCAAGTGTCGTGAACTGTCGTGTCCAGCACTCCTTCCGTTTGTCACTCCCTCGACAATGCTTACCAGGACTTGTCGTGTTTTGTAATGTCTCGTTGTTATGTCCCGTTTCGTTTGGTGGGCTTCGTATGACCTTTCGTCAACATAATTGTCAATGATACATTTGTTCCCGTTATAACTATACAATTATTTATATATGTAAGACTTTATTTTCTTGCCTTTAGTCTTTCTTTTAAAAAGGGTTAACATGTAGTCGCGAAGAAAATGTAAAAGTGTATCTCGCAAAGAAAATGTCAAAGTGTATCTCGGCGGGGGGAACAAGGTAACGCACATTTTCAGGACCTGCACATCCAGGCACCATCAAGAAACGACTGTTTCGCTTCAATACTCAATACGTCACAACACATGGGTCACATGTTCCTGACTCAGCACATGATTGGTCAGATGTTTTAATAAAAATAAAAAATGATGCATTATGACACCGATCAATAGAAGATTTCTTACATTGTAAGGAGATCCCCTTTGAACGATTTCCTTTAAATGCGAGAGAAAAACAATATTTACACAGCGATGCCATATTTATTTAGAGATATCCTCCAAAAATTGTCCAAACTAATCCAATACTATACATTGACCGAATTGCGGAATGGAAGCCGATGAGGCTGTCCCAAAAAATGAAACTAAATCCATGTGAAATCTTATCTGTTAGTTTCCCCCCCCCCTAAAAAAAATTGGGAGGTGAAAAAAATCAACCCTTTTTGAAGTGAATTCACGGTCCTTCCTGTCCAACAACCGAGCGATATCAGGCGAGCCTTTGATCGCTGTGTCAACAACGACGGACGGGCAAGAAGTAAGTTAGAAACCGGAGCGGGCTTGCTTTCTCAACGGGAGAAAATCTGACGGTGGATGGACAGATAGAGAGGGCACCGATTAAAATGTGTTATTCCAGGGCCCGGGTTTGACAAGGGGGAGCGCGACTTCCAAAGACTCTCTGCCCGGGTTTTTGTGTACATTTGGAGGCAGGTTTCTTACGGATGGGTAGGTTTGATGCGTTTATTAGAGGTCTTAATTTGATGGCTAGGGACTGAGTATGGCAGATTGGACAAGGGTGTCATGAACCCCTGTCAGCACTGCCTTCTTTCAGCAGTAAACTTGAACCAATTTGCTGGCTTGGTTTTTCCACAAAAAGTCGTGGTGTAGAAGTTCATTAACTTCTCATAAAGTAGCCGTTGCGTGGTGCCGATAATGCAAATTGTTAGATGTATAGACATGTAATGAAAATACACAACTTTAAAAGTTAATCTTAAGAAAAGGAGAGGTCAATTGTTTAAAAAATTTAAGAATTTCGAAACTACATATTCAGCAAATCGTGACGTGCTTCATTCATTAACACAGAAAACGTCAATGGAGTTGTGCATGGGAAACCAGTTCCGTCTTTCATGCCACTTTTGAGTCTCGCTTTATACACAAACTGAATGTATGAACAGAAGAGCATGCCAATGCAAGTCTGATAATAGTCAGGCCTCCGTCAACAGACGACCCCAGACAAACGGCATTTAATTAAAAATCACCTCCTCCGACGAACAGGGTTAGGCTCATAAAAACAACTGCGCCGTGGTACAAACACAGGCCGGGGCAAACCGCTAGGGGAATCACCGGTACAGTCATGGGTGGTTGGGGACCCGGTGCGAACACGGTCCCTTGGTCGGTGGCGTGCAACCACAAGAGAGGCCCCCGTCTTGGTGATTGTACGCAACGTCTCAAGAAGCTGACGAGGCTGAACTGCCGGACCATCTGGACGCCAAGGACCGTTCTCGTCATCTTCAAGCTGTGCTCATCCTACTGTAGATAATTAAAGAGTGCCTGGTGACAAGACAAGGAGGTAGACTAGAGGATGGATGGATGGTTGGGCAGATGAGGAAAAATGGTAGCTGCACTCCTCCAGTGCGACTCACGCTAGAGAGAGCAACGCAGATCGCCTTACATGCCGCCGCGATATGCGCCATAAACCTCAATGATTCACGGGGCGCAAGGGATGTAAGCTTCTCAAAGACTTTTAATGGACATGCTGTATACATCATCATGGAGACTCTATACGATTAAATCACCGTTTATACAACGCCAGCGCGTAAACATGGTGGCAGTAAGACCCCCCTGTCACTTAAATAGGTGTCAAATTGAATACAATTCGGTGACTAATAGGATTCTACATTGATTTACATTCTGGTTGTTTGTCAAATTAAATTTTGTAGACCGATGTGGTTTTAAGAAGCTATTAGACAAGTCCCCTGACTCCACAACCTGTGCGAAGACCGAGAAGGGCGTGTGCACGACCGGTGTACCAAAAGTTGCTTTTTACACCGCCAGCTTTTTTTTCAATCTCAACTTGAAGAGCAACACCTCCATGTAACTTTCCATACACCGAAATGTCTTTTGGGAATTTTTACATCAGCAACACTGTTTGCAGATATTAAAAGCTGTATTTCTCACATAATGATAAACTTCACTTCTTAAATCAATTCTATATTTCAGCGTGCGGATATTGCTCAACTATAACTTTACATCGTGCAGTATTTCAAATGACAAAATTTTCAAAACTATATTTCCACGTCTTTATACCATCTCTTTAACGTCAAGGAAGTATCATGACTCATTGGGTTCTCTCAAGCTTCTTTACTCTTTCGGTCATGTGATTTGTCATGGATTATTTCACCAGACCCATTTGAAGATAATCAGTTACTTTAAAATATTTTCATTTCACCGTGCCAGTGATAGCCTAATGTTCGTAGCGCTGAGGTATATATTTGAAGTGGGTTGGCGCTGGAGTATACTGGTTATAATATCGATAATAAGCAACGCGATGAAAATATTTAGAAACTCCTTATGCAAAATAAACGGCTAACTCAAGTCACTATTCAATTTCAGGTATATCTCATCATAAAGCAAGCCTCTAGCCCTATGATCTCATAAAATAAATAACTCCTAATCCAGGTGGATCAGTTTCAAGTATCATTTCATACCAAGAGGCTGTTTCAAAATACATTTGAATAAGACAGTTCAGAAAGTATATACTAGAAATAACTTGCATAATTTATATAATGGGATATGAAAGAGCTGGGAAGAGGGGGGAAAAACACCTTGCGGTTGGACCAATCAAATAACAATGCACAACCCAAACGCCAATACCTTTCTCCAGCAGATCTCTAAATCATCAACAATGTTGAAATGGGGGGGATCATAAGTACCGGGTTGCCCCGTCCACCTGCCGTTAATCTCGATTTGCTATCTGTCGGTATAAACTGAATGCGATTTCAACATGGAAATCAATGCTTCACTTGCAGTATTTTTATTATAACTTCAACTGCGTTCTTCTTCTTCGTAATCTTTGTAACCCAACCCCGCTTCCCAAGCGGCCGTTAAGGACGTTCATTCGCTAAATTTACGACAAGCCATATCGGCTGGATGAATGTAATCTTCATTGTATAAAGTAAACGTGTTTTCGTTCGTGGAATATCTTTTAAGTTAAGAGCAACGGGTACGATTTGATTAACGTGTGGGGACCGTCTCCCTTTTGTGTTGTATTGAGTGTTTTACGACAAATGAGGTCGCATCTGGGTACATTAATCTTTATTCGTTTACTTGTGTTTTCTGTTGATTTATAAAGAACATTGTCATTATGGTAACTTCAAACAATAAACAAGTATTGTCGCTTGTTCGCGGAGGATCTTCGGGGCAGGCATCACAAAAACTATATTGCAGAGGACTTAATGACGTCTCAGTGTTATGTTTTTTTTTGTTTGTAAACAGTTTACCTACTGATAAGCAACGGTTTGCAAATTAAGGTTAATTAAAACTTTCAAAATCATGTGTAATCTTTGTTTTCACTTTTCAAGATTTCAGCACAATGTTATCGCTTTTTATTGCACATAATGCATCTCCACAGCGAAAACATAAACAAAACCACACTTCTAAATAACGTGTGCACAAAGACCGGCCATATATTATCAACGAATTTTCTTCCTCGGGCATTCGGTTATAATCCACTCGCTCAGCCATAAAAAGCCCCCGGGTTCGTAGCCACCGCTGCCGGGCACTCCAACTCGCCGCAGCGCCGCTCGAAAACCCCGGTTTAGACGACAAGCTTTCTTCTCACACACACACACACACACAAAAAAATACCTCTCACTCAAAACGGTTTGAATTTCTTTTCAATATTTTTCCCCCCACATCAAGCAGAGACCGAATAGGTACATGTACAAGTTAAAATGCAAATATTATTTTCAGAACCCCCGGAAATTAGCTGCCAAGCGTCGCAAAAGACTGTCGAGCGGACAAACTCGCCCGAGCCGACAGTTATATAGCGTGCATCGAACTGTGTTTGATGCAGGCACATCCGGCCACTCTCGGTCAATTTCGTCCGAATGATGACTTCCGAAAGCGCCGCACCGCCTTCGAGGTTCCTTCATTCAGGGTAACCCTTGCCTTGCGCTAACCACCCTTAACGATCGGGTTGATAGGTATGGATGCAGCAGGGAGATCCGTCTCCCCATTGATAACCCCATAATATCGTTGGGAGGTTTAAACCAAAAAAAAGGGTCTTAAAAGCCACGAGTTCGATGGGTTTGTGGTGCTTCTTCTAGTAGCTTTATCAAGCAGTAATTGATCAAAGCTAGCCGCACTAGACTCCCGCCAACTAGAGTGCAATGTAATGTAACTCGCTTGGAATTCACACCAGACACAGGAGGCCATTTAAGGTTCGATTAAAAGATCACATAAAGCTTCTTTACTAATATGAGACAATTTTTGTTTCAATCATACCAAGGAAAAATGGTACTTGATGATAAATCCTATCAAAGAATGGCATGCAAAATTCGGTCCGAGGACTACATTTCAAGTGACACTGAAAAGGATGCAACTTTTACTTTGCGTGTTCTTTGACGAAAACTGAGCGTTAATGATGAATATTCATACAACTGCTTTGCACACGACACTTGAATTATGCAACATGGCTCTCTCTTTAAACCAATGGCAGTAAAACTAACACATACATGTACATCAGATGTCGAAGCACAGAATGTAGGACCTAAAAAACTATGCATTCGAACATCAGATTTAGTACAACTCGTATTATACCGTCCTGTATTATGAGGAGCATTATGTTAATGCGCAGTGATATCATGCAAAGCGGAACAAAAGGTACCTTTAAAAAGTACAAACGTGAGCGGGATTAGCGTTGGTCGTTTATGAATCACACACTCTATAGACAACGGGTTTTAAAGTGGCCGTCAACCTCACTCCCACACACTCGTGAATAATCGCAGATGATTAATGCCACACCACGTTTACAATCACAAGATACACTGCACTTTCCCGTTCGGAAAAGGCCGCCTCGTCGGTACTCGGTAATCATCGTGGGCACTCGGTAATTATCGTGGGCACTCGGTAATTATCGCGGGCACTCGGTAATTATCGCGAAAACTCGGGGTTTTCTCGGGAATTGTGTGCTCGCCGCGCTCATACGATAGACAAGTTAGTATCAAAACAATCAATGGGTGCTTTTATTGTGGTAGGATTACAAACGGGAACTTTAGAAATTTGAATATTTCATGCAACATATTTCGTTGCTCAAACCCACTAAAAGCCTCGTGT
>JAUELU010000030.1:75311-86655 GCA_032357145.1 Evasterias troschelii | reverse complement strand
TCCTATATAAATGTAGATATACATACAATAAAACTAACCTTTGAAAATTTCATTTCAAAAGGTGGTAGCATTTTTGAGATTCGCCGATAAAATCTGGAGCGGTTATGGGTTACGTCCACACAGAAAGAATAATCCCTAATTGGAATACACAATCTGAATAACGTATCTGACAGCAAAATTTCTCAGATTCAAATTTTGGGGGATACAAACTGATATCTTTTTCCATAACCAAGTTACTTCGAAGTGAAATCATTCTCAAAATGCTTTATACTATTGAAAGCTGCTGCATTTCTAACCAAGTCAGTTTTTATTGCGATTAATTTTAAAAGTGATAACCAAACGTGTACTTCCCTTCAAGGCCTTTCTAATGAGTATTATATAAACTTCAAGGTAGATAATAACAATAATAATAAAAATAATAATGGAGACTTATAATGCACCATGTCTGTCCAACATCTGAGAGCCATGTACAAATAAACAAAAGGTGAAACACTTATTAAAAAGAGATGGGTGTTGAGTTCATTCTTGAATGTGAGGTAGGAATTCTCCTTTCTCAGTTTGATGGGTAGTGAGTTCCATAGGAAAGGACCAGAACGAGTGACAGATCGGTTTCCCCTGGAGTGATGTGATATTACTTTGATCTTATCAAATCCGACTGTTTTTTCCCCCTACCCTCTCCCTGACCCATCCTTTCCTCCCCCCCTAGGGATAAGAAACCACTGCATGGATGTCATGAAGTGATGCATGGGTTTGCAAATATACATAACCTTTAAATTTCCCCAAAATCATTTGCAGTACAGGCATGAACCAAAACTACAATCTGTTCAACCCAATTTTAAGATGGTGTTTTAAATTTCAGGAAACAAGTGATCTGGCCAAGGGGGAAGAAAATCTTGAAGTGTAGTACTTTATTTATAAAGCAATGTGGGCCTATAGACCTTTCCATTGTTGATAAACAAAGTGCGCCAGTTGGCATGGTCAGCCGAAGGTAGCAAAACATTCAATCGTGTTAAAAAAAATTGTGACCAAACGCAACATTTTCTGTAAATACCTTCCACGATTGGTTGATTTGTTTCCAACAAATTCAACACCGATTTTGAATATTTCCTTAACATTGCTACAAACTATGGCTATCTGTTTTTGATTTGCAGTGACGGCTTTCCATAGTTTATCTGTTTTTGATTAGCAGTGACGGCTTTCCATAGTTTTCCAACCTGGGTTGCAATAGAAAGGTCTATGACTGCTGTCAGTGGCACCTTCAACTTTGACATGTTCCCTTGTTCAGCCAAGTATCATGTACTTCCTACCCCAAATAGTGGAAACTGCTTTGAATACAAATATTTGAACACTTTAAAAAAAAAAATTGTATAAGCACAAAAAAACCTAGAAAAAATAAGGAAATACGTTGTGTTGTACATGCCTGCCGTGTGTTGAGATTTTTGCTTTCCACTATGCCAAACAAGGGTCTGACTGTTTTTGTCCCTCAAGCCTCAGTATGAGATCAGTCATTTGAATGGATAAAGCAAGATGGCTGTGCCATAATACAGGTCCTCTATTCTAACCAACTGCATCTTGAGTGGTTCGGACAATCCATACATGTTTTGGCAAACTGTTCACAATGTTTTTTTTTCTTTAATAGCTAAAGAAGACACACAAATATCTTTTTTAGAGCGGTGGCCAAAATGACAAAGCATTTTTTGCCATCTCAAGCCAGCTGGCCAGTCCAGCCTGCTGACAGGCTATTTGTCTTTACTCTCAAGGCTCACCACTGGATACATTAATTAGATGTTGATGTAGAATGGAAGGAAGAGGTGGACATTGCAGTGTGAACTCTAATTACTTCATGTTGGACACAATAACAGGACCATTACAATTAGCACAATCAAATGTTGAGGATCTTACGGTATTAACAATCAAGGTGACATACAAACAGGGTCCAATTTTAATTAGTAAGCACTAAAATTTGCTTAGCATATATAAATACTGTTAAGCAGAAACAGGAAACATGTCATTGACATTACTGTGAGTGGTACCCCTGTAAGTTTCTGCTTAGGAAATGAACATTTCTGTGAAATATTGTTCATGACTGCTTATGAAATTGGGCCCTGGGCCAAATATCATCGAGCCTGTATGCACAAAATCTTGCTAGGCACAGACAAATCTTGCTTAGCAGAAACTGGTACCAGCCAAAATACTATGAAGTTTACATTTTTACGACTGGTGTCCTACTCATTAAACTTGCTAGGCAGTATTTTCTGCTTAACAGTTTTATGAAATTTGGGGAAGGGAAATGGAAGATGGTAAGCAGCTCGGGGGGAGGGGGGGGGGGTGTTACGGTTGCAAGCATGTTCAATGGTGTTGTTCTCATGTAAGCTTGTGAACCTATTGACAAAGAAGACTTATAACAAAAAGGAATTTTGAGAAACTGAGGAAATCAATGATTTGACATTAAGCATGAAGCAACAGCACGCTAATCCGGAGGTTTAGGTTCAAATCCTGCTCCAGTTGATGTTTCTTTGTTCAGCCACAAATTATTTGTATTTATTTATTTTAACATCCGACAGCGTCATTTCAAAAATCAATTTTTTGAGAACACCCTCTATGTAAATTTGATCTGGTACCTGCACTCCTGTAGTACATCTTGTGTGTGTTACTAGTGAAGAAGACTCTCCCTCCGTGCAGATCCACATAGCAATGTTCTATAGTCTGGTTGCTGTCTAGGGTCAGAAGCTGATCAAACTGGTTACCTCCATCATTTGAGAGCCACACCTAGTGTAGAAAGAGAGAGAGGGAAACACAGTCACACTCAAATAAAGGGGAGTGATTTTTAATCATTTAAAAAATTGAATGTCCCAAATCATGTACCCTACCTGCAATAAGCGACTCAATGTGAGATTAATAAAAGATGTTAATTTTTAACATCTTATAAATCATTGCGGTACTCGTTCCTAACACATAGTGATTCAAACTGCCTCTAGCCCCGGGGTAGCTTGGTGGTCTAGTGGTAAGACATCAGCTCTAGCAATGCAAAGGTCATAGGTTTGAATCCCACCTGAGTGATTTGCCTGTGGAATTCTTTTCACAGAACTCGGGAAAGTACTGAGTACACAGCGCTTAATTAATACACATCGGTGTAAGGGTAAAAACAAATTATATTCAATGTGAGATGCCCACAATCACATACCCCTAGAAACAGGCGACTCAAAGTAAGGGATTAAAATAAATGAGGGGGAAGGGGCAGCAATATTAAAGCCTAAACAAAATTCAAATGTCAAAAAATAGTTATTTACATCTTAATACAATACTCCACAATGCCACTCCCATGCCTGAGAATCAACACCCCTTTAGAAATGAAAATGGACCAGTCCAAACTTACTTACAACCAGTGAGTCAACAGGTCACTGCTATATACACAAGTAGTGGACTTGTCCATTTTGGTTAATGACCAAGAAGGAATTTATGGAGGGGCATTAGTTTAATTGGTCTGAATAGGACTTGAGCAGAAACTATTTGTTTAGATCAAAGAGAACTTGACTTACTTTACAAATTTTGATTTGTTTTCAATTGAATTAATAATAGATTTACTTTAGTATTTTTAGGTGAACAAAGAAAAATGGGCCAGAACACAATTTGAACCTGTGACCTCTGGATTCAACCGCACTATCTAGCCTTACTATGGCGGTCTCCCTGTTTTGTCAACATCTTTTGGGGGGAGGGGATTGGGGGCTGGGTTGCCAGGTAGCCTTTAATAATCAATAAATCAATAGTTTTAATAACACTCTAACTAAAATAACAAACAACTAATGTTAATTAAATAAAATTAAAAAGGAGGGCAGCTCCAGTAAGCATGATCCTGAAAAGCTTTGATGAACATCAAATCAATAGCTCAAGCTCAAGGTAAAAGGCCATAAAAGTGTTTCTACCCCACCAGCTCACCCCTTAGCCCCAATAACTCTGACTTAAACTCCTCCACAAGTTTCTTTCTTGAAAAGGTAGAAGATTCGACAAGGATGAGCGCACTTTTTCAGACGGTTAATTTGAACCTTCCCTCTGAGAGAGTTCAATTTATGATGCATGTACGCAACATCCGACTCATAGATAAGCTGTTTACGGTCCATGTTTGTAATCCACCCTTGACGTATAAGGACAGAATTATGTGAGACACGTTAAGCACATATTTACAGTAGATTCGTTTACGCACGCCATTTTTCAAGGAATCATTGGCTGTCAGACTGAGCACATGCTAGGGAATGTACACAGGCAAACAGAGTTCATTTGTTATGAAAGGATTTTTTGTTTGTGAGTTCTGACTTGGACCGGAAGGCAATGGTGTACTGAGGGGAAGATAGAGGACAAGTTATATCTGTGTCCTGAGTAGGGGCACTGGGGGCGGAGAGACCATGACAAGAGCTGGCTGCTTGAATGCCAGATAGGGAAAGCTGGGGTCGCCCAAGGAGTACCTGCCTGCAGTCAACATCTTATTGATAAAAAGGTCTTGAACTTTGTTCTGGAATTGGCATGGCAGGTTTCCTCTGATGAAGGGCACTTCTATGAAGAAAATGTAAACTTGTATTGGAGTTTTTCAAAGGGCACCACAGCAAAATCACAGGGCACTGCGGCAATTGCTGTTGGTTGATTTAAGGCCCAAATAGATAAGGCAATTTAAAGGGAGTTTATACTTTCGGTAAATGTCAAAGACCAGTACCCTCACTTGGTGTATCCCAACATATAAGCTCAATTGGTCATTGCAATCACCAGAAAAAAAAAGTGGGGAAAAACCTTAAGTGTCACTGTTTTCAAACATCGAGTTTTTGACTTATTGAGATCAAAACTAATTGTTTTACTAATTTCTCAAAAACTAAAGCATTTAAAGCGAAAGTATTTCAAAGGGAGTATCTCATCATGACAATCTTTATACCATCTAAATTATGTGTGAATCTGTGAACATTTATATTTTTACTTTTTACCAAATGTTACAAACACCCTTTAACTTGCCAACAAGATCTAGGCAATCTCCACAAAAAAATCCTGAACTTCTCATTCAAAATGTTTACACAATTTACTTGGAGGTAGTAAATTAATGCTGTCAGAAAAATCTCTCTGGTGCTGCTTAAGTGTTCCCTTTACAAACAGTGAAAGATGGTTACCTCTGAGTTGTCTCTAATTATTGCCTGGTGTGACAAGCACTTTTAGATTTTTAAACTAAAGCACAAAAAATGCACATTTATGTAGCACAAAATCAATCTCAATCTCATTGTATTACCTTTTAAAAATGTACCTTTTATATTTAATTTTTTATATAAAACTTCACCAGGTGAATAGATAAAGCTGAAAAGTTCATGTGTCGGTCTGCATTGAGCTTGATCCTCCATCCGTTTCATTAGCTTATTTTTAACAGATGAGGCAATCTGGACTCATGGATATATGCTTGTTGCCTGTTGGTGTACAGTTTATTTTTACACTCTACACACGATGCATTATGCTTAGTGCACATCGGACACATGGATTTGGGGCCTAAGACGTTAAGCGAGCAAGTGTGGGGTGCTAAAGGTCAAGATGAAACACAGCCATCTGAAGGCATCGTGTGGGTACAAAGGCCAGGATTGTCAGCAGCTGGCAATGACACACAACTGACAGATTGGATCCACTTAATTCCGCGGCATACCCAAAATGTTGAGCCATGAATTTGGTACATTAACTGATTCACAATATGTAACAAATGAACTGATTGTAGTGGACAGGGGGTGGGTGGAAACACCCCTTTTACAGCCCAATTTAGTGTTTCTTTGAGTGATGTGTCTTGCAATGTTGTATTTTCGGTAAAAGCACTCTGACTGTCATGTTCATATTTGTCTTGTTTGTGAGTCATTCTGACTGTACCAATAGAGTGCAAGCCTTGCGCGTTGTACATCCGGTATCAAGTTGGTCCCAACCACTTTCAGTAATACATAGTGCATGTTTCTTTCATTTCAAATACTTGTGTCCTTTGAAAATTGTCAACCGGAATTCAAAGTCTTGTCATGTGCAGTGTTCTTTTAAATGGAGCAAAACGCTTTGCCTCTTTAAAAACAAAGTAAAAAGCATGAGGATTTAAGAAGAAAGAAGAAATAAAAAGCTACGGTAAAATTGTCACACACAAAAATGACCTATGAAATAGAGACAGAGCCGTTACCACTTTTAGACATGGCTTACATCTTTTGAAGAATGTCAGGAAGTATAGGAAGTCCTTAGCAACAGTCGTAGCCATACTGTAGCCGCCAGTTCGGATACAGCCTACATGCATAGTATAGTTTAACTTTTAATACTACTTCTAAAAACAATGGGTATTTATATAGCGTCTTTAACAAGATCAAAGCACTTCATAGCAAACCTAGAACCTAAGGCTAAGCTAAACAAAAAGAGGAACTTTTATAGTAATGCTCAATCTACTTGTTTTATTTCAGGTAGATACTAAGAGGAGGAAAGGATGGCCAACCCTTTCTTTAAGGAAAGGTAATTTACAGATTCTTATCAAATTTGTTTAAATTATACCCTCATGCACCATACATTAGTGGATGTCTAGCTGCTCAATTACAAGACATGGTATTTGGGAAGACGAGATAATTGGATTTAATCAGAATTAATTACCAGGCTCCTTCTTAATCAACCTCAAGTCTGCACAGTAATGTTGACTCAATTTTTACTCTTGTGAAGATGCTTTAGGTCTAAAAACAAAATTGTTATGTTGGCGTAACGGGCTAGAAAAAATAGGGTAGGTAGTTAGGTTTTTATTTTCAATATATCTATTTTAATTAATAGTCTAAGAATATTCCAGCAATATTAACCTTTCAGTGTTAAACTGGCCTAGATTTTGGGAAATCTTTTCCATCATCTAAACACTTGTTGCAGACTTGTTGTGCAAATCATTGTGCACTCCAGAAGAAGCCCATGGATGCTATCGCAATACAATTAAAGAGAAACGGTCAGAAATGGTTTTAAACAGATTTATAACTGTATGATATAGACTTTAATTATTGAATTTCTTCCCTTAAAAAATTTAAAATACCCAGGGTAGGCCCTTTTTTAAGGGTAGGTCGGGTTACGCCAACATAATTTTTTAAAAGGCCTTTTTAGAGAGGGATGAGATATTCAAGTATAGGGAAGGTTAGCCTTTTGTCAAGGCCTTTCGCTTCCTAGAGCAGCAGAGCGACTAGAATGGGAGACTTGTATGCTTGGTCTCCCCTTCCAGTTGCTTGGGATCGCGGCTCTACGAAGCTGTCCAAGCCACAAAGGCCTTGACAAAAGGCTACGGGAAGGGGGTAAACTGCACTCTTTATGACTGGTAGTGACTGCTCTATGCTCAGACATCCCTAAGTTCCAACGACCTTCTTTGGGCCAAGGTTTGGGTTAGGGTTAGGATTAGGACAGTACATTTAGGATTAGGAAAGTACAATAGGATTGTCGAAACAACATAAGGTTGTCAATACATAGGGTCACCTTACAAATAGTTGAGAAAATAGAATCAGCTGTTGCAAACTGCTTACCAACCAAACGGACCTATGGTATAGATGCAAAAAAATAGTTAATGGCCTGACGTTTGGACCCTAGCAGAGTCTTTCTCAAAGGCTAAATCATGACAACACAACACACATAAACAGGTATACTGGTGTAACAAAAAGTCAAGTGGAAAGAGATGACAGAGATGAAAGCACATGCAGAGGGTGACAGGAGGGGGAGCTGGTTTGACCACAAGAAGTTAGAGAAGAAAGTGAATAGTTCGCTATATATGCCATCTTTAAAGGCTTTGAGTTGCTACAAGTGTTGAATTTGTTTACGCAGCCAAGTAGTTCCCTACCAATTATGCTGGGAATTTGATAAATTTCTTGCGTGCATCACGCATAATACATAGTACGCATAATACATAGTTGTGAGTTACAAAATGATGTATCATTACCAGGAAAGATGGCCGACTTTACACTGTGAGACACCAAATAGGAATTATCTATATTTCTTCAACTCTTCCTGATGCCCTCTACACTATCTTGGAAACTGACCATCCAATCTCGCGCGGATTCAATTATTTCTGGGAAACTTGGGTTCCATTTGGTTTATTTTGTAATGAAAACACGACATGCACTAAAGTGGATCTCAACTTTTGAAGCGAGACTTGCACAGTCTATGAAAGGCCAATAATTTGGCGTTTGTAAAAAAGTGCGCATGTATAAATGGCCCTATTCAAAACCTCAATTACTGCTCAATTACAAGACATGGTATTTGGGAAGACGAGATAATTGGATTTAATCAGAATTAATTACCAGGCTCCTTCTTAATCAACCTCAAGTCTGCACAGTAATGTTGACTCAATTTTTACTCTTGTGAAGATGCTTTAGGTCTAAAAACAAAATTGTTATGTTGGCGTAACGGGCTAGAAAAAATAGGGTAGGTAGTTAGGTTTTTATTTTCAATATATCTATTTTAATTAATAGTCTAAGAATATTCCAGCAATATTAACCTTTCAGTGTTAAACTGGCCTAGATTTTGGGAAATCTTTTCCATCATCTAAACACTTGTTGCAGACTTGTTGTGCAAATCATTGTGCACTCCAGAAGAAGCCCATGGATGCTATCGCAATACAATTAAAGAGAAACGGTCAGAAATGGTTTTAAACAGATTTATAACTGTATGATATAGACTTTAATTATTGAATTTCTTCCCTTAAAAAATTTAAAATACCCAGGGTAGGCCCTTTTTTAAGGGTAGGTCGGGTTACGCCAACATAATTTTTTAAAAGGCCTTTTTAGAGAGGGATGAGATATTCAAGTATAGGGAAGGTTAGCCTTTTGTCAAGGCCTTTCGCTTCCTAGAGCAGCAGAGCGACTAGAATGGGAGACTTGTATGCTTGGTCTCCCCTTCCAGTTGCTTGGGATCGCGGCTCTACGAAGCTGTCCAAGCCACAAAGGCCTTGACAAAAGGCTACGGGAAGGGGGTAAACTGCACTCTTTATGACTGGTAGTGACTGCTCTATGCTCAGACATCCCTAAGTTCCAACGACCTTCTTTGGGCCAAGGTTTGGGTTAGGGTTAGGATTAGGACAGTACATTTAGGATTAGGAAAGTACAATAGGATTGTCGAAACAACATAAGGTTGTCAATACATAGGGTCACCTTACAAATAGTTGAGAAAATAGAATCAGCTGTTGCAAACTGCTTACCAACCAAACGGACCTATGGTATAGATGCAAAAAAATAGTTAATGGCCTGACGTTTGGACCCTAGCAGAGTCTTTCTCAAAGGCTAAATCATGACAACACAACACACATAAACAGGTATACTGGTGTAACAAAAAGTCAAGTGGAAAGAGATGACAGAGATGAAAGCACATGCAGAGGGTGACAGGAGGGGGAGCTGGTTTGACCACAAGAAGTTAGAGAAGAAAGTGAATAGTTCGCTATATATGCCATCTTTAAAGGCTTTGAGTTGCTACAAGTGTTGAATTTGTTTACGCAGCCAAGTAGTTCCCTACCAATTATGCTGGGAATTTGATAAATTTCTTGCGTGCATCACGCATAATACATAGTACGCATAATACATAGTTGTGAGTTACAAAATGATGTATCATTACCAGGAAAGATGGCCGACTTTACACTGTGAGACACCAAATAGGAATTATCTATATTTCTTCAACTCTTCCTGATGCCCTCTACACTATCTTGGAAACTGACCATCCAATCTCGCGCGGATTCAATTATTTCTGGGAAACTTGGGTTCCATTTGGTTTATTTTGTAATGAAAACACGACATGCACTAAAGTGGATCTCAACTTTTGAAGCGAGACTTGCACAGTCTATGAAAGGCCAATAATTTGGCGTTTGTAAAAAAGTGCGCATGTATAAATGGCCCTATTCAAAACCCCATGGTACATTGAGGTATCTCTAGGTGAGGTTTTTATTCAATTCAAAGTAACATTTATTTCCACACTAACATTTGTACTGAGAGGATACAATGACTTAAAGATAATGTGGAGGTATGTTCTGAAAAAGCAGGGCTTGTCGAGGAACAGCCTTAAAGACAGAAAACGAGACCTAACAATAAACAATAGCTAACAAAGGTGACCGAACAATGTGTATAAATGTACTAGGTTATACAAAGCTATTTTACTGGAAATTGAGTAGTTAATGAGGAAACAACAATAGAAAAAAAAAGAGCAATAGAATTACAAGCAGAAAGCGACAATGGAAGGCTGTTCCAGTGTTTAGGACCAGAGAACGTAATCCAATGAGAGATAAAGTGGTTTATTAACAAGAGGGATGTGGACTTTCAAAGAAGATCAGGTATTATGACAATTTAAACTTTCTACTGGGACTATTTCAAGGGGCATAAAGCTGATGAACAGGGGCACGGATGGCAAGTGCCTCTGTTGCTTCCAAGAAGTGTCATGGCTGCATTGACTGAGTCAAGGCCGATGCTCAGCACTGAGAAGACAAAAAGTCACTTCTATATGGTGTACATCCTCCCAACAACTTACTGTCTCTTATGTATGTGAGGGGAGTCCTAGACTTGACTATGGCTCATTGTAAACTCTAGTGACAGATAGTCTGCCCTGGATTAATTTGCAGCTAAGTAGACCCTTCCGTACAGGCCATGCGCCTTGTCATGAGGAATCTATCAGGTTGAGTTAGTTGGCTGACTGTGCTTCATAAAACGCCACACATTGGGCTGAGGTCATAGTTGCTGGTGAATTCAATCTCGTGGCTACTGGCTTTTTTAAAGTGCAGGTACAACATCATTCTTATTACGAGAGAAGTCATTCATTAAAGAAGCACATTGTGACAATTACAATAACAGTTACAACGACAATGACAATTTTAGTGCCAATGACAAAGCCAATTATGATAACAGTATCTGTGCTAATAACAATGACAATGTTAGTTGAAATGACTATGTTGACCATAAATAACATTGACAGTGACGATGAAATTCTACTTTCCATTATCCAGCTCTCACAAAGCAAGCACTAGAATTTGTTTCAAATTTTACTACTGAACTGTTTATTTTATTTCTTATTGTAAGTATGAAATTTGAAAATCTGAACACCTTAATTTTTCAATCGGCAGCCAACATACAAATTCTTGCTGACACCTAGTCTTGGTGCTAGACGTTATCATGCGGCTTCTTATTACATGACCACTGTGCTTACTTGACTCACCGCAAGCAGGCACCATAATTTTCCAATCAGTTCCCCTCATAATGGACAGTTTGTTATGCAGGCAGGTTTGTAAGATCGCCTTCTATCAATCAATCGTGAAAAAGCTGAATCGCTACACAGTGTAACCAATAAATTGGGCAACAAAATGCACTAAGAACGT
>JAUELU010000030.1:39242-49577 GCA_032357145.1 Evasterias troschelii | reverse complement strand
GCTATATAAGAACTAGTTATTATTATTATTATTATTGAAAAGTAGCTACATGCAGACCTGATACAATTGCCTCAAAGCCCATATTTATTGCCTCGGTGCCCCTTGAAATGCTTCAGTAGACATTTATACCTTTTCTCATAATTGAAGTGCCCTTGTTAACCACAGAGGAAACTGCATGCCCTGCCCTTCCAAGAAAGAAGAGTCCTGCTAGTAAGTGTAATATGGACAATAAATTATCAACAATACATGAACATGAGAAAATATTGACAAGTTGCTGACAGGTGCTTTTTATTTTGGTAGGAGACAACAGCAGGCTAACCAACCCAGCCCCCAACCCCACCCCCAACCCCACCCCAAAGTCCTTGTATCCCAAGTCCTTCACGCATTCACACATGGGTATGTATCACATACTCAATAATTATAAAATCTCATTTATTTCTTTATGCATCATTAATCATATCCTTTCTGTGGATGAGAACAATAGCATACCCAGCTGCTTTGTTCTTTCAGTGTCGTGTAAGTATACTACCTAATTGTCATTATAACTTTGGTAGAAAAGTGCAAGCCTGCTTAAAGAGCGATGTCATTCTAAAGCCATCTGTTTTTTAGTAAGCCTGTCTCTAATCAAATAAATGTATACTCAAACATACGCAACTGTCTTGTTTGTTGTTGTTGAAGTACTGCAGAATGAAAACCTTCAGCTGTTTATAACAGGGGTATCATAATCTGAAATAATCTTTGTAAATGTTACTTCATTCTCAGGGGTACATGTACAAATCTCTTTTGGAAGAACATGTGGCTCCTATAGGTATTTATCATGCCCGAGACCATCACTGTCTTGTTCCCTGTGTGCATTAGTAATAATGAATACTGATTCTAATAGTACCAGACTATGTTTGTCCTACCAGCCTCGATTTGACCTCAATCGATTAAAATGGAAGGATTACTGACAAGCTGACTTCACCATAATGAAGGTCTGTAGAACGGGTTTGTTTGTTCTCACATTTTGACTAGTTGTGGAGACTGTGTGAATTTCAAACTTGTTTATCTTTTAGGAATTTACCTATACCTTGATCAAACAACAGAGCATTGGTGTATAACTTCCCCTTTTATGGAGTGACAAATGCCAAGCTACAAGGGGCAGATGACCTGCCAAAGGCCATGACACTAATCCAATTTAAAGGCTGACAGATACACAGTGTGCCACTCTATTGACTTGATTGCCTCCACAGTCCAGCCACAAAAGGAAAGTTGGTGATTATAAGTGCTGCCCTGCTCCCCCACTTTAAATTGGCACCATTCTTCAGATGATCTCAGCACCTTTTGACTTCCACGCACTGAGGTTTTAATGCTCAAAGGAAACCCCTTTTAAGACCACTTGAACAAAATTGATTGAAAGACAAAGGGTAAAGGCACATCATTGGTCTTAAAAGGTATACCGCAGGCGTTTGCTTTACAGTAGAGTACATTTTTCAAACCCTCTGATCTTCAACTCAGTGATACTTATCAAGTTTCTTTCGGTGTACAGACAGGCAACTTCCCATGAAAAATACGTAGACAAATTCAACCAACTGTGCATAAGTAATTCTGTGCAAAACTATGTGCTTATTTTGATTTTGTGTTGGGCAGGGGGGGACAATATCTTAGTTCACACATCAATAAAAGTCGTCCAATACGAAAATCCAATGAAAGATTTATCGAACTGCAAACATTCTTGCTTTTTCAGTGAGATGGAAAACATGCAAATCCATTCTCCTATTCATCTGCAGCTTTCAACAATTATAAAAACGGTAAACATTTTATTCAGTGAGTTATTTATGACATTGGATCAGGCAAGTTTCTCAAAACCTTTTACACACTTGCATAATAAGAGTAAGGTCGCCAGCAAGGGCACCAAGTAAAATATTAGACCACCGAGTAAAACATTACACCATTGGTATTCCAGTTTTCAGAAAAGAAGCACGTACAGTGAGACAGTCAATGTTGATAAAAACCATTCACATCTACTTAAAGGTACGGTACACTTTTTGTAGTTACTCTACACAAGTTATAATGACCATGAAAACTTACTTGGTAAGGAGCACTGAAGAGCTGCTGATAGCATAAAACATTGTGAGAAATGACTCCCTTTGTGGTAGTGTAGTTTTAGAGAGGTAATTTTCACCCTCAAAGTTTGAATCTGAGAAAGGCTTCAGGCATGAAGCCTTTCTCAGGCATCTGAAAGCCCACAATTCTATGCAACAAGGGTGTTCTTCAGTTCATTATTTTCTTACAACTTCCATAACCAATTGAGCCTAAATTTGTTATAGGTTTGTCATGTTATGCATTTTTTAGGATACATTAAGTGGGGATTCTGTCTTTGACAATTACCATCCCTTTAAGGTTGGCAAGTTGCAATTCATCTCTCCTTTTTAACCCAGGATTTGCCAAAGTTCTACCCTTACTTTTACACAGGGGTGACAGGGTTTGAAATTTACACTGGACCACAGGTCTTAGGCCAGTAATGTTAGTGTTGGGCCAGTAAACTAAACTCAGGACTGGACAAGTCCAAAGGACTTGTGTTTTTAAACTGAATAATTTTATATCTTAAAGCAAAACAATTTTGTTCATATGTTAAGTTTAAAACTGATAAATACCTCTCAATTCTGTCAAATATTGAAGAAACCTGAAGACAAATTAGATAAATCTTCTCTTAATGTTTGTTTTTCAAATGAAAACAGTTTAAATTATAAAACTGTTTTGATTCTGGTATTTTAAAAGATAAATTCTGGTCCACTAAAAGATTTTGAACCACAAGCCCTGCGGTCTGGTGGATTTCCTCTTCCAAATTGGAACCCTGGGTGAGGGTTATTGCTGATAAAGCGGTCTGAAAATTGGTTCAAAGTTTACGGAGGTAGGTTGAAATGATGGCTTTCCCACTTTTTAGTCAAACCCTTAGAGCTGTAGGTTTCAATGATTTTTTTAAGGAACAGTATCCTCAGTGCAAGAGAAATAGATCAAAGAACAGGATTTCTTTGAATCTGAAGAAAAGTAAAAGTGACCTGTTTTTCATCAGGCAGACGTAACAATTTCTGAATTCATATAAGTCTGAAATTTCTTATCCCCTTTCACAGCCACATTGTTGCAGCAGTTGGCTTAGATCACCACACCAAAATGCCATTTGCAGAAAATTGATTCGACCACAGGGTCAGCTGAGTTTCAATTTAATTGCATGATATCTAGACTAAAAGAGCAATACCTCCATGTTACTTGGGTTTCAGTTACAGTTTATCTCTTAGTGCTGAGAGACTTTTGATCCCTTGTCGGCGAAAATCTTAACAATTTCAAGTGATTTCGTCTGACAAGTTTAAAGTCACAATTTAAAGGGTATGTGTGTGCACAGTGTTGGTAAGACTGAAAATATAAATGTTCAGAGATTTGCACATGACTTACACAGTATAAAAAGATGGTCATGGTGGAAAAGTGTTTTTGCTTGAAATGCTATAGTTTTTGAGAAATGCGTGAAACAATTAGTTTGATCTCGCAAGTCTAAAACATGGTGTTTGAAAACATTATACTTGGGTTTTTCTTGGGACTCTGATGACCGATTGAGCTTAAACTTTCACAGGTTTAATATTTTGTGGATCACAAAAAACGTGGATATCAGTCTTTGACAATTACCAATATTGTTGGCATGATTTAAGGATTTTCATACATCCTAGGCTTAGGGTAAAGCAGTGCCATTCTTATCCTCTAGTTGTTTGTTTTTCAATACGCAGGCCATGCAACAAACCAATGAAAGTGTCATCATTAGCTGATCATCAAATCTAGAATACGAAGAGGAGCTTAAATTTTTTTCTCAACCATACGAGGCAGCATACACTTAAGTTTGAGGGGAAAAAATCCACAAGATAAAAAGGCTTGCAGCTCAAGATTTATTGTATCTACATTTATATAGGATTCAAACAATCGAACAGGTCCAAAAACCAAAGGTATACTTTGCCTTTAAAACAGGCTTGCCAAGTTTTTGAATTGAGAGACCTATTTATATAACACCTTGGTTTTACGAGGTAATCAGACGCTATCTGCTGCCAACCATGACAAGGAGACACTGCCTGAAACCCCTTCCCTTAGCAATTTGTGTAACTGGGTTCTTTTACATGCATTACAAGGGACCTACGGCTTTATGTCCCATCCAAAGGACATAGCAATGTGTCTTGCTTAAGGACACAAAATGTCAAGACCAGGACTCGAACCCATACAGCTTGAGTCCAGTGCACTAGACCCCTCGGCCACGAAATGCCAATAACATAAATGGGCATCATAGGCAAGTTCCGTACAAGCCCTGTGACCAGACCTGGCGATAAAAAAACATTTAAAGTTTACAACTTTTTACCTAAGATGCACTTTTGCAGTTACAGTTCAATATTATGTTATTTATCAATGTTTTTATTACAGGTAAAATGCTGGATAACTAAACTGTGCGCATACATGTAGGAAGATGAAAAAACATGTTTTCCCACTCCAGGATGTGTGAATCAGGATCAATGCCGCCACCCAAACTTTTTTATTGCTATTTTGCAAATATTAATCTATTGGTACACATGTAATTTAGCACTTTCTAATAATTTACGAGGGGGACCGCTTAAGAATTTATGAGCTCTTTCGCATCAAGTGTCAAGTAACCGGTTTCCTGTGGGTGGCTGGAATTCTTCAGCCAAGTCCGGGACCCTTCTGCAGCTACTAGTTGATTGGAGTTCCCCCGGTTTATGCATTACAGAACTAGGAACCATGAATGACTAGGTTGTTTTGCATATATAGGTATGACTAACCCACTGGGCAGCAATGTGTGACGATGGACACCAAGTTCGGACAGAGAGGAATTATTTGAACAGACTTACAAGTTGACAGCATGACTACTTTTTATCAGTTGAATTATGTATCAAGAATACTTAGGAGTTGATCAAATGGATTAGGTTTATTCATTCTCAGTATAAAAGCAGTGAATAAAAGCGCCAATTAAGGATAAGCAAACTTTCTCTGACAAAGGGGAAACCCCAAAATAAATCCTCATTATAAAATACGTTTAATGTTCAACCTTTCAAGAAGCACAATGGCAAAACGTCAATTAAAACAGCTCAGGAATTGTAAAATAATTCTTTCCAAGTTATCCAATGACATACTCAACTAAAGCAACAAATGCACAAGTTGTTTAGAATTCTTTACGCATAAAATGTTCAGAGTTCTCACGCACAATTTACCCTTGAGAGTACTTCAGTTTTTGAAAAGGAAGCTTTTTAATGATGAGGTGGGTTAAAAGCTAGTGGATCCAATCAAATAAACAAAGATGGTGAAAGTAACCAGTCTACATTGGAGAACAATGAACACAGTTAAATATGACCAGGGGTGGATTTCACAAAACTCTTCCTAACTTAGGACTAGTCCTAGGCAATGCTAAGAGATAGGACCAGTTCCAAGTTAGGACCAGTACTTAGGACTGGTCCTATCTCTTACCATTGCTTAGGACCAGTCCTAAGTTAGGAAGAGTTTTGTGATATCGACCCCAGAGATCATTTGCGTACACAGCTTCCGAACTCTGGAACCGGCTTCCAACACATGTTAGGAATGCGAACTCACTTAATCTGTTCAAGAATTCACTCAAAACACATCCATTTATCATGAGGTTTTACACATTTCTCCTGCCAGTTGCTTCACTTCATCTTGTGAAATTTTGTCATGTGTTGTTAATGTGCTGTTTAAGAATTGTTCATGTTCATTAAGTAAGTTTCATGCCGGACAGGGCATTGGGGTCTTGCCATGGATGGATTGCGCTTTATAAGATTGATTTATTATTATTATTATTATTATTATTATTTTTAAGGGGGGCAAGGGGTGGTGGATCAAGCACCCTGGGTGTAGCAGAAACATCCTACACACACATCGGTCTGCCTGGGGTGAAAAGTACAGAGATTGAACCATCTGCAGTGTGTCTGTGATCAGATACCCTACCGCTGCCTCCTACTGCTAGAGACCCTGGCTGACCCTGAGCTCTTTAATACAGCAGTCTTGATTGATACTGGGGAAGTCTTGATTGATTGTAAGGATCGAAAGCTGAACAATTTTTTGGTTTTTTTTTAGGGGGAGAGTGATCTGACATCTGACAAAAAGTCACGATATTGTGATTACAATAGATTAAAAGTAAGATTGTTGCTGAGAAAGTGTTTTTGCTTACCAACTTTTATTGGTTTCAGCTTTCATTATAAATACACTTAGGTAAAGGGAATTTGGATTGCATTAGTTTTGCCTTTGAACAGTGAAATGGATGTTGTTGTGGAGGAAAGTAAAGTAAAGTAAAGTAAAGTAAAGTAAAGTAAAACTGATTTATTGCTATTAGAAGGCAAGTTTGTTGATTCTATGTCTCAATATAGGCCCCTTTTGACCTACCCTGTTAGCCTCTCTCTGATTGATGGCAAGGTTTTGGTGAAATGCACCTGATTTATAGCAGGAATGGATAGAAAATGGCCAAGTTTCTAACCAGAACCACCTGAAGAGGTTTATTCAGATATACTGGATGGGGGTCTAAAGAAAAGAAACAGGGGGGCTTCTGGAGACAAAGAGGAGAAAAATGTTAGCAGGGCTTAGTTTTGTTTGCCCCTCTCTTTATAGACCATGTAACATTTGTTTACAAAAAGACTGACCTGGTACATTCCAGAGCATTCCTGGTAGGCAAGATACTATACTGGTCATATAGGACATTTCTAAATGTTGTGTCATTATTTACAGTCACATCAAAACAAGAGCAATGGTGGTGGATACAGTGGCTGGGTTAGAAGACAAGGAATGGACTTGTGCCGTTGTGTGACTACTAGTGATCAGCCCACAAATAAAAATGTTGAGTTAAGTTCCTCACAGAATTGCGAAGTCAGTAAGAAAAATCCCATGAAGTATGAATTCCTTTATCGAAGTGTTACTAGTACTATACACAATATCTTAAGGTAAAAATGGCATCTGCCTAGATCTCGCTAACAAAGGTTTTGACAAAATAGGGAGACTGCCAACATTAGGGCTAGATAGCTAAAGTGATAGAGCACCAGCACTTTAATCCAGAGGTCGCAGGTCGTTGGTGTGTTTTTCATATACCGTTACGTAAGACCTCAGTATAGTTGTGTCCTAACCTGGCACAACAATACTTGAGTTTACCCACAATAAACTCATTTTGACTTTATGCCAAAAGCACCCTGGGTGTAGTTCAAAGTGAGAGGGAAGCAATTTGCACGTGTCGGGGTAAAAAACTTTGTTTAAAAAAAACTATTTCTGTCACAGCACTGAGTTGGGCTTTACCCGTTAACGTTTACTACATCATCCCCTTGTAAGACTGACAGCAATAGTGCATTCAATAACAATCTACAGATGAAACTGTCCACCTCTACTAACTGTATTGATGTACATGTTGTTCACACCACAAATCCATCAGGCCCCTTATTACCATCAAACATACACGTCTGTACATCCATGTAATACACAGCATTACTGCTATACTCATGAACAAATTAGCCATGCGTGACATCACAGTGCTGAGTCAATCCTCACCTCTTAATTGGCTAAGAGTTGTCACAGGAAGGGCCTTTGCTGACCAATAGGAATCCACTAGTGACTAGGGGGTGTGGCTCTGCAGAGAGCTTGTGCTGGTCATCTCAGCAGTGCTTCAACACACACACGCACACACCCCTTATTGATGTTTTTTTTTACTACAAGTATAATTGCCATTGGTTAGGTACAAGGGTAGATAACTTCAGAGTTAAACAAGACACTGGAAAGAAGCTTCACGTGAAATACAAACTAGAATTGGATTAAATGTGCAGTGCTGATGGTCCTCACTTGGACACAAACGGTTGCCAGCTCAGGATCTAACACAAACACCCCGAAGGGGAACAGTTACTCAAGCAGTTGGCCCTCTTTGGGTAGCTTTCAACGAAGTCACTTTCAACACCACCAGGCAGTCCTGACAATTGGAGTTAAGCCGTGCATAGTATTCCTTGGTTGAATAAGTGGATGACTGTGACATGTGAATGAGTGTTGATCAAAGCTGATACAAACACAAACAGTGGCAGATGATTTGATTTTTTCAAGTTGAATTATTGACAAAGGACAACTCGCCGCTGACTACTTGGGGGGAAAACGATTGGATTTAATAAACATGGTAAGTTGGCTTTTAAGTACTTTACATTCGGGGGAAATAGTTTTCCACTTTGGCTAATTGCAAACTTTTGTCTCAAACAAAAAAATCACCAACTGGCCTGGCCCCAAGAGAGAATTTCCACTCCAAAACAAAAAGAATTGAAACCTTTAGAAATGGAAAATCATTGAACCTACTTTATATACTGACTGAAAATATTGGGATTTGTTGAAGAAAGTTGTACTATCACGTAGTAAAACCTGAACATTACTCCAGACCTCCAATTTTCCCAAGAAGACAGCTGAAACTTGTAATGGTGCCACAGTTATATAACTGGGGAAATCCTCTACTTTGACCAAGTGGAAACTGGTTTAACCATAGCTCCCTTGAGTTCTTTAATAGAATCCTCTCTCATTCTAACAAAATCCAACAGCCATATGGTAACTCAATACTCAAACTGTTGGACGCTCATTATGGTTGTATGCCTGATCCCAGGCAATGTCAGTTTACTGGTGTAGTCCTCAGCCAAACTGAATCAAACAAAATACCATTGGAATACAATGTATACCCCGATTTCTCTTTATGTGTACAAAATAAGAGCACCAGACTATGTTCCGATCCAGCCTCGATTTTGTTTCATTAAACAGAAAAACATATGAGCTGTAAACACAAGAAAGACTTACTTCAGAGTTGACCGTATTGTTTCAGAATCTGTATTCATAAATAATTTGAATTAGAACAAAAATTTAAAAAGTTAAAATAAGTAGATAAATATAATTTCATCAGGAACAACTTTAATAAGATTTGTTAACACAGCCTCCAAGTTATTTACTAGACTCTTACTATTTTAACAACTTTTTTTTGCACACAAATTGAAGAAAAATACAGGAATATTCATAAAGGTGTAAAGCTATAATAATAAAGGGTGTTAAAAAGAAATTGGTATGATTGAAAATATAAATGTTCACAGATTTGCAAATAGCTTACATGGTATAAAGATGGTCATATATTGGAAAACTTCCCCTCAAAATAGTTTTGCTTGAAATGCTATAATTTTTTGGAAATGTGTAAAACAATTAGTCTTCATCACGTGTGATAAAATCCAACGTTTGAAAACATTGAAAACAAATAAAGGTGTTTTTCACTGTTTTCTCATGACTCCGAAGACATACTTAGCTTAAACTTTCACAGGTTTGTTATTTCGAGTATATGTTGGGTCACATCAAGTGTGGATACTGGTCTTTGACAATTACCAATGCTGTACGTATGCTTTAAAACTCAACAGCTATTAAGAATAAAAATATTAATAATAATGGGTCTCATAATTTGAAAACAGTCAAAAACATATCTTAGAAAATTAATGATATGCACTTGAGACATCTGTAGACATGCAATATAAACATTAGCTATTATTATTTATTAGGATAACTAACCATCGGTAACTTGGCAACGTTTGCTAACTTCCAAAACATTTTTTTACACTAACACATCCCACACAGCACCTGTTTGACTCGTCTTAAGAACCCCAAAATGAACAGATTACACCTCCAGAGGTTTCCACGAAGGAAAACAAACAAGTTGACACCAGCCTGTCCTGCTGTGTTCACAAGAACAGGGTCATGGGTGTAGATCCCGCTGTGGCACCCCTGTCATATCCGCGGGTTGTCATGAAAACTCACAATCACAACATACATTATGCTTTTTTTATTATGAGTTCAAGACAATACAAATTTATTTATTAGTTCATATGATCCGCTGGTCATTAAACTTTGGATGCCATATTGATGTATGTTTTTTCAGATTGGGAGAATCCTAATTTATTTAAGGGCTGTACAAGTGTATTATATCTATGCATTAAACATTGGCAGTTTCCTGGTCATCCAACTTGTAATTTGATGAGAATATATGACATTAAATTTCCATACAATAACTTCAATGGACAGACGAATGTGTTTGCAGCACAGGTGTGCAACATTTGATACTGTCTACCACGCACCAAGAGCAAATCCGTGGAATTTGAGTTCACATTCTACAGGAATTTTACCTATCGTATGTGTAATAATAAAATCCCCCCCCACTCCACAAAAAGAAGGAAAGAAAATGAAATGCCATGAACAGAATAAATGGATGACCTAAAATACCAAATGTTTTACAGGAAAAATTTGCAAAAAGAGATCAAT
>JAUELU010000030.1:6010-16664 GCA_032357145.1 Evasterias troschelii | reverse complement strand
ATATGTTGGGATACACCAAGTGAGGATACTGGTCTTTGACAATTACCAAACGTGTACATTGCCTTTAATACATGAGAGTACATGAATGAGTTTCTATTCATCTCAATGTTATGTATACAAACACAATTTAGTGCAAGGGTACTGCATGGTACCTACGAGGGGATTCCCCCACATCATTGGTTTTGATTTCCATGTGGAGGATGTTGTTGTAATCACTGCATGAGTGAGAAAAAAATGTTTTGTTTGTGTATGGGAGGAATGTCGGACTGTACTGGAGATTGTATAGTGTTTTGTTGTTTGTACGTATGCAGAGCTGTCAATTGTCCCTGATTCTGCAGTAAGTTCCCCGAAAATCAACCAATCTTTCCATGTTCTGATGAACAAATTTGGAAATCTCCCTGATTATGAAATCTCTTTTCCTAGTATGTTGATTTTAATTCTAAATATCTCCCTGATTGTTGTACAAAATCTCACTGATTGCAAGCTGCATATATTTTGGCAGCTCTGATACATGTTCACTATAGTTGGTTCTTTAGAAGAACAAAATCTACAACATGATCAATTTAATTTATGAATTAACTCTGGTTGTGAAGCTAAGGACTCTCAGATTTAAGCAAACTTAATCACTATGCAAGCCAAGAACCCCATGGAGAGAAGACAGGGAAGTTTCAGTTGTAGGTGTGGTAGGAAAACCCCAGAGAATTAATCAATGGAAAAACCCACACAATCAGGTAGGGACTGAAAACCCAATCCACCTGGTGCCCTTGTTTGGATTCGAACAGGGGTCCTAGAGGTGGAAGGCAAAGGAAAGATACCACTATGAGCAAGTTCGAATGCGCACCATGGTTAACTAAAGGTCAACTATTTTGACTCGAACCCAGGCTGGTCGACCATTGGTTGACTACTGTGGTCGACCATTTGGAGCCAGCCTCGGGACCATGGTTTCTTCCGTGGTTCAATGGCCAAATGCTAGTTGGTCTGAGGACCAGTCACAGATCTCTCTAAGTGGTCTGGCTGGCTAGCATCTGTTTTACAGTATGAGTTGTATAGACTACTCGTGAAAATAAGGCAGATGGACTAGTGGGACGACAAGCTAACTGGTCCCACTGACCAGTCACTGACAATGTCAAGGGGGGATTGCTAATTTAGATAGTGATTTAGTTCGCTTTTGGTCAACCCCTACAAAATCTGCTGTTTGTTTTTGTTTTTCGACATATTCCTCTGTTGGTCGGATTGTTTTTCTAAGTCTTCTGTATATTGTATAAATAAATAAATAGGTATAGGGCAAATCCGGAAATTATGGACACCCATAACAATTAAGCCTGGTTCATACTTCAAGCAAATTTTTAGTGACACAATAATCTGTACAATCTTGTTTTCCAAATTTGTACGAATGGTGTACTTGGCTGTAGTGGATTATGAAAATTTGAAATTAATGTCAGTTGGATTCCAGCTGAAGTCCAGGAAGTTAACATTGGTCCAAGGCTCTCAAAGATTTCTTGTCTCAGTTTACTTCCTTAAGGAAGCCTATGTTTTCTTGGTTGCTGCTTTAAATGATTTAAAAGAACAACACGGAAACATCTACAAAAAAACCCACCATAAAGTGTCACGTTCTGCCAGCAATATTTGACCTCATTATGACCTTGGATTTTGTCAGTCCGCATATAGAACATTGCCTTTGACTTGACCTTAATGCACTGTAATGAACCAAGAATATGTGTTTGATGTGTTTTCACAGTTTTCATACATCAGGTTTTGGACTCGCAAAATCGAAACTATATATTTTTACTAATTTCTCCCCCAAAAAAGCATTTTAAGCAAAAACATTTTAAGGGATGTTTTTCCACCATGACTATCTTTATTCCATGTAAGTTATGTGGAAATCTGTGAACTTGTATCTTATCAATCTTACCGAAGTTTTGCACACCCTTTAAAAATTCAACTATACCCAGATGCTGTATTTGATTTTGTTTATAGCCCAATTCGCATGATAACGACGGTTGAAGCCTCCACAGCAGCTGTAAATGGTGTGTACACTTGTAAAGTGGAGAATGCAACAAAGTTTGTCTACAGGAGAGTTGTCAACCTCATCGTGACAGGTACGGAGCGATTCATTGCATCCAACCACCGAAAAACCCAATAGGAAATAGTTTATGGATGGCAGCTAACTGTGTCAGACAGGAAGCACAATAAGCCTATAATTGCCAAGTTTTAAGCACAATTTACTGTAATAATAAAAAAGAATAATAGTGGCCATTTTTAATGCGCCATGTCTGTCTTAAAAGACACTCCTGGCGCAGGAGAGATGCAGAAGCAAGTGGGCCTATAATGAGTAAATATATGAAATTTTAAGCACAATAATAAGTTTTTTAATGAGTTTTGAAGCTGGTATAAGTAGTGACTTTTCGGAGATTTGGGGGAAGTTCGTTCCATAGTGTTGGTCCAAAGTGTGAGAAGGACCTTTGGATGAGAGACGACTCCATATAAGCCCCTTTCTTATCCCAGTGGAATACAGCCCTGGGGAGGCCCCAGGAGTATGTTTTACGCCCCCCAGCACACTCACACTGTCCCCGCCTAGGTCCCTATTCCACACCCAGGGTTTTACCACTTCCCCGCCCCCCAGAGCAGGGGTGGCTATTCCCCGGGGTATGCCCAATTGCCGGGGTAGATCAGGGGTAAAGCGGTTCAAGTGTGAAAGGGCCGGTCGTTGTTCCCTGGGGTTGCCCCTGGGGAATAAAGTAGTGTTAAATTGGCTATGGTTGGTGGCTTGCCACAAGCCCGCGTATTTCGGTGGGAGGTAAAACTGAAGGTTCTGTCCTGCTAAAACATCAAGGAAACTTAATCCTGAAAGAGAAGGAGCTTGCCAGGGGGGTTATCGGTTTGGCTGAGGGTAGTTTATATTGTGCCCATTTGAACATATTTGTGTGGAATTGGCAAGTGTGCGTGTCAGTGTAATAGAATAACAATAACAGTCGGGTTAAAAAGTTGCTGTTGAGTGAAAAGATCCTAGCCAGTTTGACACACAATGTGTAAATCACAAGGGAAACTGACTGGATAAATTGTCACTTTGGGTTGTACAACTAAAAATTGACTAGAGCGGGATTTAAGCCTGCGACCTCCGAATTACATGTGCAGTGCGCCGGCACTCCCCTAATGTTGGCGGTCTCCCTAATTGGTCAATATCTTTGCTTGTTCAGGGTGCCAATCACATTCAACCTAGTCAATTTTTCTTTGTTTTGCAACCTAAATTTGATAATACAACTTACAAAAATTACAATACCTTACATGCCTTATGTTCGCAGATATTCCACAGCCTTATCTAGAGGCTCCAGTGAACCAGACAATCATCTTAAAACAGAATGCAACGTTTCGCTGTCGAACCAAACCCGAAGCTGGTGCCCTGACATGGATGACCAGTAACCACATCGTGCTGTCAAATATCACTGCAACTGGGCCGTACATAGTGGAGCGAAAACCCAATGATGTGCTGCTTGTTTTCGATGAGGTTAGGTTCGAGGATGCTGGGGTGTACCGATGCATTGTGGGCCACAGTGGGGCCAACGACTCGGCCGTCTCGGGTGCATGGCTCAGGGTTCAGAGTGAGTAACACACTGAGTCTGTATTATCAAAATGAGCAGAAAGAATCGTGAGGAGAATTTTCAGAAACCTAATGCAGACTTTTTGTTATTATTAATTTGTTAGATATTTTTATTTCTATTTTGAGTTATACAGATTTTATCTTAACATCCCCCACTAACTGAGTATTAGCATGTATTGCCTTTTTGTTCAACCTATGAAAGTTACATGTTCTGAGGGCCAAGTCTAAAATGCTTGCTTGTGGAGTCCCATTCCGTCATCAGTACAAACTACATTTATTTGTTAGATTTGACACAACATTTTATTGGCGTGCCATTGCAAGTTTGTGGCGGTGACCCCCAAAGCCAAGGTGGCGTCCAATATGGTCACCATCTTGATAGGTAACAGTGTTTTGGTTTGCCAGCAAACATGTTGAATATTGGGGTTGGTGTCCTCTCAAAGAAAATTGTTTGAGGGTAGAGATTTTGCCCAACTTTGAGTTTAATCTGTACTGCTGTGTTGAAAACTGCAATTTAAAAAAATAAGTAAATAAATACCCGGTAAAGAACAAAAAAGTTGGCTTCAGGTAGGGAATGTCTTGATTCCTATTTTTCTTAACGTTTTTTAGTTATCATACAAACACAAGTCAAATCTTCAATACTATAAAAAAATGGAAGAAAGAGAATGCATGTAGATGTGACATCAATTACACCTTGCCCTTGCCTACCTCAAGACAAAGCTGCTTATTTATTTATATGACCATCACAAAAAAAAACCTTATCAAACAAATAAACAAACAATCGATAATCCTCCTGGTTGAATATGTCGTTTTTAACAGGCATGTGATTTCTCAGGAGTTTTTTTGGATTTCAGGATTATCTCAAAACCTCCTTGAGCCTTCAAGTTTTCTTGAAAGAATTCAAGCAGTCACCAAAGACGATGAAGAAATAGTGCACATTATGTCCACACTTTTGGTTTTGTATTTCTTGTGATGCATAAAGTCTGTAAACCCCCTGAATTATAACATCTGAGAGGTTCTGAGTATAGAACAAATGGGGAACTAGACCCGCAAACCATTATCCAGGAATGTTCACATCCGTCCAACCACATCCCTGTTTCAAGGTCGAGGTCAAAAGCCGTTCCTCACAACCATATTCCGGGGTGGACTACCAAACGACACCCTGAGTCTGTCTGAGGATGAGGAAGTGGGTTTAGTCTGTGAGGTGAACGAGGTCTATCCTGAACCTGTTATCAACTGGCTGCTTGGTAATGAGAGCCTCACTGCCAACGCTAAGGTCATCTCCAAGTGAGTGTTGGTAGATCCTTGTTTAAAAAAAAAAATTATGTATGTGGTTTTTTGAGGCATTGCATGGTGAGGTGTCAATGTTTATTTGGTTTGCGGTAACACCGTGTCCTGATGATGACTAGAGCAGGCAAGTCAAAACGTTGTGAACCAATTAAGAACTCACTCTGCTGCAGTGACAGAGCTGGTTTCCGGTAGTAGTCCTGATTTCCAACTTTCCAGCCACGTAGTGGTTAACAAGCCGGACAGTTCTTTTCAGAGTTGAGAAGTCTCCTGAATTAAAAAAATCCCACTCCGCGGCATTAGAATAATAGCAAGACAATTTCTCATAAGAACATAATCTCAACAACAAAGTAGATATACACGTGGTGTTACCTCAAACCAAATATATAATAATGTACATTGTCACAACCTTTTCATGCACTAATTTACAGGTATCCTATTTTCATAGTTGCTAGTAAATATCCTGCACTGTTGATAAGAGTTGTGATAAATGATTTGTGAATTCATAAGTTCTTCTCTCTTTTTTGGTGCAAAGTTACTCGGATGACGGGGTCTCGCTTAGTGTGCGTAGTATCCTGACTCTCAAACCAACGTGGGAAGACAACGGCAAGACGTTAGTCTGCCTCTCCAAGGTGCCCGACTTCAACGAGTACCAGAGCAGGGTCGTTGGCATGGAGATTTCATGTAAGGATAATGCCAGTGCTAGAAATACCCAGTCAGACAGAACCTAGTCATTTAAACCTTGAGCCAGTGACCACCCCCCTGAACTCTTTTCATCTGGCCCTTAGCATTCCTGAGACCATCTCAACTCCTTAGAAGTAGGCAGCTCCAGCACAGGGTGCTCTGTCCCTAAGCATTCCTGAGACCATCTTAACTCTTAAGGAGTAGGCAGCGCCGGCAGCCAAACGGTATCACAGGGTGCTAACTGTTCACATCAACAATCTCTAACCCTCGCAGACACCAATTTACTCCTGGGGCCAGTGACCTCACAGCCAAACAAGTCCCACCAGCGTCAAAACCTCTATTTTCCCAATTGTGGTGATGCGGAGAGTCTGGTTTTTTCAAGATTTTTCTGAGCAATAAGTTTTCCGTCTTTACAATCCGCAGACGCTCCCAAGGTAATGATCAGTCCGAAGGGGCAGACGTTCCAGCCAGGGAGCAGCCCATCGTTTAAATGCAGCGCCCTCGCCAACCCATCTACCAACGTGACATACCAGTGGCAACTCAGTGAGCAGAATAACACAGTCGTGAAGAAGTCCATTGGCGAGTAAGGAGTGCAAGACAATTTCTTTTCCCCAAAGAAGATATATTCAATATTTTAAAAAGTGGCCTGCAATTTTAATCGTAAACCAAAATTCATAGAGCTACTCTAGTAGAGCGAGAATATTGCTTAACTAGTTTATCGCTACAACCAAATTCCTAAGCATTTTTGAGCTAAGCAGATCTCTTTACTGTAGCTTGATGATTGGTATAAATGTACATAATAATTATCATCATTATTACTGTTTAAATTTATTCATTCCTATGGAAATGCTCTCTCAACAGCTCCTTCCAAATACATGATCTCAAGCCGAGACACAACAAGGCGTCTCTCACTTGCATCGTTGCAAACAATATCGGGAAAAACAGTGACAAAGCTGTCATCAGAGTCTTTGGTAAGGAAAGGAGGTCACCCCTAGTACCCTAATTTTCAGAGTGTAAACACATTGTCTGTAACTTTGGTTGTAACAACCGAAATCAGCTGTTGCGCTTTTGTAGGTTTTCGGAAACACTTTTCTGGCATATTTCTCAGAAGAAAAAAAATGCACTAGTAAAAACTTCATAATCAGTAAGCTTTCAGACTAAAATTAAACAGTGAAGTTTTTTATCCTTACCAGTCCTGTATTGGGTATAAAACCTTTAAATATACTATACTTCGGCCGAATTGGTGACTGCGGCTACAGCTACGGCTGTTGCTAACGGTCTTGCTATGGGCATCCTATGCTTTAATGCATGTTTACATGACGATCAAGTTGCAGACGATTAAGTTTGACACAGGCCTGTGTGTTGAAGTTTGAGTATTTGTGTACAACTTCATATCTAAATCGCTGATATGCACATAGATTCAAAATTAAAATGGTTAGCATTGTGGCACGAGGTCACCGGACCCAAGCTCTGGTGTTGTCAGCAGCAGGTTGTAGGTTCGTATCCCGGTCATGACACTTGTGCCCTTGATCAAGGCACTTAAACTATAATTGCTTTTTTAAAAAGTTGTGAAGGCAGTGCATTCTTCTCTACCAGCCAGGCTCACGGTACCCATGCCTAGGTCCTGATGGATTGTGAAGGGGGTAACACTGTTTCAGGCTTCGGAGTAGGTGGCATCGTGCCCCTGGTCGGTCTGGGTCGACAGCCCAAATCAGTTAAGTGTATAGCCCTCACCTTAAAGTTGCCGTCCGGCCTTGTGATGTTAGGCGATATCTCATAAAAACTAAACTTTTTCTGTGACTGTGTACAGGTGAGCCCCCGAATGCGGTCATACTTCATTATGCAGTGATGATCTCTGCACTGACTGCGGTCGTCATTCTGATAGCCGCCGTGCCGGTCATGATATTAAAACATTGGACCAAGATCAATGAGATATTCTTCAACCATCGGAAGTCGGGTAAGCTCTCATGTGGTGGCATCAACATAGAATAATACATAAACCCCATTGTGGCTACCGAGGCTGCATACTCCTGAGGAGTCTTTGAATGGCCCTTTTAACATGAAAAGCACTTTATAAATAACTAGTAGTTGATAGATAAACAACAATTAAAGAAATTGCGCCGTTTCTAAAGTGGTGTGTCCAATGTACATCTTTTGACCAACCACCAAAAACCAACTATGAACTGACTAATAGTGATAATAATACTCAGTTCTTATATAGCACTTTTCACATCCGAAGAGCAGCCATCCCAAAGCGCTCATTTTACAGGTATGCAGGGGTATTTTTGAAAATTATAAGACCCATTTTACATGTATATTTATTTATACATGTAATATCTTGATACTGTTTATAGAAGGTGTTGTAGCACAAAACTTAATGCAGCCAACCATGCTAGAAACACCCCTTCTCTTTAATGATACGTGTACTGGGCCCTTTTACGTGCATTACACAATACATGGGACCAACAGCTTCACGTCCCATCCGAGGACAAAGCAATAATGATCAGAAACACCAGAGCGTGAGCCCAGTGTAATAATAATAACCAGTTCTTATATAGCGCATTAACGTTTTGATGCGCTTTACATTAGTGCCCTGGTCTTTGGGCCAATAATCCATTCTTTCTCAGCTCCCTGGGGAGTATACAGCCCGAGCTGCCGTGGCGCTCAGAAGGCTTTTTCAAACACAGTATCAACCTCTACCCTCGCAGGTACCCATTTATACCCCTGGGTGAAGAGAAGCAATTATAGCGAAGTGTCTTGCTAAAGGACACAAGCGTCACAACCGGGACTTGAACCCACACCCCCATGACTAAACCACCAGAACTTGAATCCGATGATCTAAACCACTCGGCCATGACACCCTTGACCGTTCAGCCACGACACGCCATGCACTTAACTCTAGGGTTCTTTATCTTCTCAGCTGGTGACAAGTTACATGACATCTTCATAGCTTACAAGGGAGGAGGGGAAGAGGAAGACTTCATCCGTCTGTCTCTGGTTCCAAAGTTAGAGGAGTGGGGATGTGATGTCTGCGTTCACTACAAAAACTTCAAGCCTGGCATAGGTAAGTCATCACCCCCAAATCCTCCCTAATCCTTTATCATGCTGATAAGTGGATTACCCTAATCACCCTTTTACAAGTTGAAGCCAGGGATTTACTTTTGTTATCACTTCCACCCTAACAGGATTAATTTCTCAGAATTGTTGGAATCATTTTTTTTGAGAGAGAGAGTACCACTGGCACAAAGAAACCATGGCTTTACAAAGCATTGGGATTGTTTCTCTCTCTTTCAAGAAAATGCCATACTCACGCACAGTGAATCGCAGAATCTCGGCATAACATCAAGATCAAAGAACGAGAGGGGGCCAGTTGCTCTTTGACTTGATGCTTTTTGTGAGCTACCATACTTGAGCGCGCGCGTAGAGTGGGTCGACCACAGGCCTAATGAAAATGTGCCATACACTGGTACATTTTAATTAACCGATACCAGGGGTTACGAGTGAGTAGCACATGCTAGAAAAGAAAAAGAATGTGCAACGAGATCGATCAATCCTGGGAATAAGGTGGTCAAACCACCCATTCTTGAACATTTTTATGTACCATTTCATGAGAAATAGTCCTAGTCCTTTGGTCCCAACAGAAGATATATTTGATTAAGTATTTTATGAAAATTGTGGAAATTTTTTAGAGGTTTTTTATTTCTGTCACTTACATGATTTGGTGCTGTGGATTTCAGAAATCACTGAGAACATCCAAACTGCTGTCTCAACCAGTCGGAAGACCATCCTGGTCCTGTCCCCAGACTTCATAGAAAGTGAGTGGTGCTACTACGAGTTCCTGTGCGCCATGGATGAGATGCTGCGGGATCAGACCGACATCATCCCGCTCATGTATCAAGACATACAAGACTTGGAGCTGTGCGACAGCATGAGGCATCTTCTACAGACGGTGTCGTACGTGCCCTGGGTGGGAGGGGGCGGGGCGCAGGGACAGGGGCAGGCGGAGCGGTTCTGGAAACCCCTGAAGCGTGCTGTGGAGACTCAACTGAACGTGAACAGAGTTGAATGTGCGGAGGATGGCGAGGACAGAAATGATGATGGTGATGCATTAAACGACGATGATGTGGAACTTATTCCTTAGTCGGTAAGCTTCTGCGGAATTGCAGCCGTCTTTTCAGAAGAGCTGCTGTGAATCATGGTAAAGAACAAGATAAGTTGTGTTTGGTAAACATAAATGCCCCACAAGCTAGTCTGTCTCTTGACATTTGACCTAGGTTGTCCAAAAACTATAGGCTTTGATAATATTCAAGGTCCTTCTTGAGTTATCGCTCGGACAATAATGTCCTTAATATTTAACCTGAGGGTCCACAAACAATAGACTTCTGAGGGATCCCAAGGCAAATCCAAACACCAGGTCTGGAGTTGATATTCCAAGTTCTTCTTGAGTTATCACTCGGACGACACTTTTTTGGGTTTAGCAATAATGATCTTAATATTTAACCTGAGAGCCCACAAACAATAGACTTCTGAGGGATCCCATCCCGAGACCAATCCACACACCAAGTCTGGAGTTGATATTCCAGTAATTGCAAAGACACCCACACCCACAAAAGGATATGTTGGAAACAGTTTTGGTTTGGTTTAGTGAAAAAAATCCCAGAAAGGTTAGACTACTTTCAATCTGAAAAAGGCTGTGATAATTATACCAGTACCCATCCTCCAGAGAAAAAGAACAAGCTGCTGTGACTCATGTCAAAGAAAAAAGTACAGGATTTCTTTATAAAAATAATCAAACAAATGTAATCAGTTTCAATATGAAAGCTCAATTAGTATAAAGTTCGTACTAGGTTGTAAAAGTAGGTGTGGTCCCTGGCTGTATGGTAATTACAGGTTGAATGGCTTCTGACTGGCACAACCGAATAAAAATAATGACAAAAAAGGGAGACTGCTAACATTGGGGCTAGATAGCTCACTTGAGAGTAGTACGTTAATCCTGAAAACTCAAATTCCGCTTAATTACATTTTTTCTTTGTTCAACCCTAAATTAGAAGGAACAATCTGAACACTTACCTTCAAAGAGAGGTAGTT
>JAUELU010000029.1:19011357-19022793 GCA_032357145.1 Evasterias troschelii | reverse complement strand
ATCATCCCACTCCACACCCTCCTCATACTAACCTACTGCAATCTTAATTATCCCACTCCACACCCTCCTCATACTAACCTACTGCAATCTGGATCATTCCACCCCACACTCTCCTCATACTAACCTACTACAACCTTAATTATCCCACTCCACACCCTCCTCATTCTTACCTACAGCAACCTTGATTATCCCACACCACACACTCCTCATACTTACCTATTGCAACCTTGATCATCCCTGCTCCTGAGCTGCCCATGCTGAAGCGACCGCTGTTCAGAATGTTCATTGCAACCTTAAAGCCTCCGCCCACTTCACCCAGAACATTCTCAACTGGAACGGGTGTGTTCTCGAAGTGAACCTCACATGCTAATTAGATTGAAGTTGAAATGCAAAGTGTTTACTTTGTTGAAATTACCATCCTTTACATACAGTAGCACCATAGATATATCACTTATGAAATGTCTCATTCGTCTTGAAACTCTATGGATTTGTTGTGGTTGTTAAGAACAAAATTCATATTTCAATTTGGCAAATAAAGATGAGTACCTAATAGGACTGTGAATAAAACCCTTTGCCAAACACTGACTGCACCTTATTGGTGGATACAGCACATAGTCAGCTTTGCAAGTTAAACATCATACCAAACTGAATGAAACTTTAGGATGACTTACTATTTGATCCTCTGATGCCAAGTTTGTCTTCTGGCTTGCCACTTGTCACTCCCCCAAATGCCCTCTCTACAATGAATGCAGAGATCTTGTCTTGTTTTTCACCCTGAAATACATTAAACATCAGTTTTGTCTTTAGACAAGATTTCAATGAAGAAAATAAGTGAAAAGAAAGCCAGTATCGTCCTCTCTTTGTATGGCTCAAGACCAAGTCTGTGTTAAGAAAGATCCTGAGATAGATAAGCTTTACCCCCTCCACAACATTTACCCCCTCCACAACAAAGATCATATATTGTTTCTCCTTATTCCAGTTTAACCACAGCAAATCAGAGATTTCTAGATTTTGACTCCCGTCATTAAGTGGCTCATTCACTTGTGCTACCCAGCCTTGATTATGAAATTTGTTTGCTGTTTGGTGTGAAAGAAACTGACTTAAACTAGCTACAAAATCAGGACCAAGCAGTTCGCCTGATGTTTTGAGCAAAACGCTGGAAATTGGCCACTCTTTTACTATCACTGGCTTCCAGACTGACAATGAATAAATTTCAAATTGAACTTATATGCTTTCAAGTGTTTTCATGGAGTAGGTCCTAGCTACCTCAATGAATGCAAATTACACAAATAAACCTTAATGACCTGGCCCTACTCTTGGGCTCTGACTGCTCTGTTCTTGTTGAACATAGGACTGTAACGTCAGCTGGTGAGAATGCTTTCACTAATGCAGCTCCAAGACTTCGGAATAAACTGCCATTTCATGATTCAATCATTTAGGAAGCACTTAAAGAAACACTTATGTTCAACTTTGTAGTATTCTGGTTTAATGTTTCCTCCTTTTCTGGAATGTTCTAACTGATGAGGATTGATGCTTGTCACAGCGCAGTGTTTTACATAAAATAGCGCTATATAAAGACTTATTATTTATAGATGTAAAAAAAATACATAGGGGATAAAGAATATAATTTGGTTTTTACCCTTACAACCAACCAAGTGGACGAAATTGAATGATCAGAGAATAGGAGGGGGTTAAGAAAAACATTTAGTTAGAAAGAGATCTGAAAAAGAAATTTTGCAAGGGTAGATTAGTTGTGTAACCGAGTCAAAATACCTTGTCATTAATAACTTCTGTTCTTGCAAATACTGTCATAACATCAGCTATGCCACCATTGGAAATCCAGATCTGGAAAAAAAAAATATATAATTTAATCATAATTTCTACGTTATAAAGATGTACATCATTTGAACCTGAGCATGGCAGTCAATCAATTCAATATCTTGTATCAAATAGAAAGGTAGTATTTGAACGTTTATATAATAAGTACCAAACTAATTTTGAGTTGATCAAAGACAACTTGACTAGATCGGGACTTGAACCTGCAACCTCCGGATTAATGTGCCAGCACTCTACCAACTGGGCTATCTAGCCCTTTGTTGGCGGTTTCCCTATTTTGTCAATATCTTTCTTCAGGGGTACTAGTCAGAAACCATTCAACCTGTAACTGCCATATATAACCAGGGATCATACCTAAGGCCCCCCCAAAAAAAGTTCTGTTCCGGTTTCCCTAACTTAATGCCGTGACCCTTTTTATTCGGCTTGAAAAAAAAAAGGAAGAAAAAAAAAGTTTGAAGAGTAACAACAGTGCCAACACTACAGCCAACAACAAAAGGTGTTGTTCACGCTGCTGCAGGAACACCTGAGGGAATCTCCATGTGCTAAAAGGAAAAGTAAGGATTGAAAGAAATGCAGAAAAACACACAGAAGAAACAAAACAGAGATCTACACTCAATGAAGAGGCATTTGACTAACTTCCATGGAAATAATTTCATAACATTTACTAGCAGCAGAAAAAACTTCAGTGCAAGTGCATTTTATAACCAATCAAGAAGATTTGTGTTGCATGTGTGTATTCATAATTGATTTACTGTTTAAATCTGCTCAAAAGAGCCATCGACAAGTTAAAATGCATTTAACATTGTATACGATAAGCAACAGCTGAAATAAATATTATGAAGAAAAGTTCTTCCTAAAAAGTGAGAGGCTTTCTGAAATTAGACCCAATTCTTCACACACCTACATAGCTGACCCAAACTTAATGGATGGATCTCCAGAATGGCTTCCTGGATCTCAAACCCCTCCCTTTTGACAGGGTGATGCAGCAGATTTATCTTCTTCTGGTTTAAATACTTTGGTCTGTATGAAATCGAAAAACTTACAAGCAGCATGTTGAAAAGGTATAACCTATGGCAACATAAAACATATAGAAATTTTTAAATAGCTTTGTGATCATCCAAGCGAAAATAGATTGTAATAAATGTTTGAAATGATATCTTACTTGAGGCGTATACAAGTGTTATAAAGGAGTCTTTGTTATTGATGTAGCGTCCCATTAAGAAAATGGCAATTGTTTTTATTCCAAGAGTAAATGCCTGCCAAAGGTAAATGCCCGCCATTACTTATGGCAGCATGATAGAGCTTATAAACACACAAAATTAGAGAACCTAGAGAAGATTGCTTAGCAGACACTGGTTACCAGTAAATAAAATAACACATGAGAGACATACTTTATAGCTGGTACACTACTAATATTTACTCAGCAAATAATTTGTTATGCAACAGTTTCTACTTAAACACTAGACCCCCTACGTATACTTCATATATAGGGCAAGTACCTCACATTTTTATTGACACTCATCTAAACCCACCTTGCTTCCATTGATGAGGAAATGCTTGCCGTCATCACTAAGTGTTGCTTTGGTGCGTATGGATGCGGCGTCACTCCCACTGTATGTCAAAAAAAAGATTATAAGCTGTGTGCAAAAAGACCTTCGTCTTAAAGCTCTTTCTTTCAAATTTATACATGTATGCATTCAACCTGAGGCCAGAAAACTAGTTCAATAGCCTTCAGATAATGAGTTCAAGCACATTGTCATTTACAAAAAACTAATGGAGACTGTCTCCATATGTTTACTCATCCACCGACATTTAGTAAGCTTGGAAACATAACTTAAGCTTGGGTTTTTTGTTAAATTCAAATTCATTTTCTTCATGACTGTTTAGGGACAGTTTTAAGTTGAACAAAGAAAAATTACTAGAGCAGGACTTGAACCTACGTCCTGTAGATTAGTGTGCCGGTGCTCTACCAACTGGGCTACCATATAGCCAGAGATCTCAACCAAGTAGAGACCTTATAAAATCAGCCTGTGCTGATATAATCCAATATTATTATGCTAAAATGGAACTACAAAAGCCAAGCCAAATTTCTATAGACCATCAAATACTGCAATTTCAATAAGTAAAGGACAACAAGGTTAAGTTACTTATTCATTAGTGGAGGAAGAACTACATTTTCATTCAAGAATGGCAACCTTTATCAATGTCCATTCATGGACAATTGCTTCCTGTTGTGCTAACCTGCTTGGTTCTGTTAGGGCAAATGCAGCAACATGTTCACCAGTTGCAAGCTTGGGAAGATACAGCGCCTTCTGCTCATCTGTGCCAACTATCAAAATACCCTGCAAGGAAATCAAAAATAAAGACAATTGTGGGAATTTGGTATGTACATGTATAAGCTGCCCAGATAGTTAATTCACACATATCTAGAGGCTATTGGCAATCAACTCAGTTCACAATATGTTTGTGTTCTTTCTTTTAAAATAAATGAAAACAGCACAATCAAAAAATCTAAGAATATTGGTGTGATGGCGAGAATTAATTAAGTTTCTACTACCTAAAACAATAACATTGTATAATTCTTTTATCCTGTCATATCTTAAATCTAATATTTATAACTATAGGCCTAGTGAATCAACTTCACAATGTAAGAAACTTCTTTGTAATTAACAAAAACTTAATCTTTAGGGTTTTTTGGTATGTTTTTTAAGCTTTGTGTATTTTTCATTTAGTTTTTACTGTTTGTCTCTTGTAACTTTTTTGGCTTAGTTATTATGGTTTTCTTACTTTTTGCTTCCGTTTTTTCTGTGAAGTGCCTTGAGGCCCTCAAATAAGGCACTATATAAATATTGTTTTATTATTCTTTATTATTATCTATTACTAAAACAAAAATGCTGATTTCATTAAAAGTAAAACTGACAACCTTGAACATACAGCACCACTATTGACACTCATACCAGACAGTTCTGAATTCAATGAATTTATCTTAATTTAGGTGTATGGCAAATTGCCTGACAGGTTCAATGATTTGTTCATTCTACATGCCCTATGGTCATCAGTGTATACATTATGGCATTAGTACAGTCAAAGTGCATCAAAAGGTAATTTCTAAACAAATTTCAAATGAATGTACACGTATAAATGCGCCTGTCTTGTTTGCATTTTAAGTACACAAGAATCATTGACTCCCAAAATGGAAGTGCGCGCATCATGTGCGGAGCTGCGTTCCACGTTGTGCAAGGGGTCTATTGGCCATATTACACATGTTTTGTATAAAATGCCTACTCGATGTTGTTATCCATAGTATATGGAGTTGATACTGTAATTGCCAATACAGAAAAAAATTTAATTGAATCGTCCAATCAGTAGGCCATTTTAAAGTTTAATTAGAACTGTAAAAGAGATGAGAAATACAATATGAAACATAACCTTACAGAAATATTCTATTCATTGAACTGAAGAAAAAAATTCATAACAGTTTTGAAAACTAAATATTATGATTGATGCTGTTCGGGTTTTTTCTTTGAGAAAATACTGATATAATCACATGACAGCATTACATATGCTCATTGTTAAGAATTATTTTGTATGGAATGCCGGAATTCAAGTAAATAAATGAAAACTGTAAAATGTTTTTCACTAATAAATTCTACCTTTAGTCCAATAGATTGATGAGCAGCTAGCGTTACTGCGATGGCACCATCTAGAGCAGTGATTTCAGCTATTCTTGCAAACTCAGTATTAGACAGTTCTAACCCTCCTGCAATTCAAAGATAATACATAATTTTCTGTGCATTCAAAATAAACGTAATTATTATTATACATTTCTGGTAATGAAACCAAGGGTGCCTTATAAGTGAACTATATCACTGTAGCTCGAAAGCCTCAGGACAACTGTAAATTAGAGTGCTTGCAAGCTTTTAGCCAGCGATGCGTCCAGGCGTCTTTTGGAAGCCCTATTTTATTTTTGGACTCCCCGAAAAACTGCCGGTTGCCCTTCAAGACGCCCTGTTTTTTGTACATAAAAAAAAATTGCATCCGAATATCTGAAATTGTAAGCAAAATGAACGCAAATCCAAAACTGTTACTATCTGCCAGCTGAAGTGAAGGTAACTTTATGCAAGATAAAACCAATTTATCTTAAATATACTGATCTCCATTCATTTTCACCGACAAAGGGATCAAATTTAACATCGGACAGTGCACCCGAGTGGGAAGGCTTGAACCGCAAAGGCTTTAGAAACTTAGCGGTGAAACGCCACGCAGTAGAAAAGTTTACAAAATACATGTACACATGTAAATCATCCTAAAAAGCGTTGTGTATGTACATGTACATGTCGTGTACCTACCAACCGGGGTTGTGTGTGATAGATCGGCAGCGCTCGAGACACACGTGTTGTTCCACGAGTTCTGCAGTTGCTATGATGGGCGGGGCTTAACCCTTTAGCACTCATACAAACATAGCGCCATTCACTCCTCACTACAGATAAATTCTGTACCTCAAACCCTTTGAAAAAATCCTATCAAATCATGGTATTCCGTGTGTAAAAACATCAATAAGTTTATCGCAAAAGAAGCGGAAGTTCACCATTGCACGTGTGATACGTGGTATGTATGATCATGGTGGTTCTACCTCCATGGTATGACGTGCACGGTCTGCACCCACACAGAGAAAAAACAGCTACTTGTTGCGGCTTCACGTGCACACAATGGCGATAGGACTTCCGACCTTTGAACCGTTGGAGATGGACATTGGATTATTTATTATCGGCACTTTTGTTATTTTTAGACTATGTCTGTGTTGTGAGATAGCACTCTATCTATATGACCGTTTGCAGCGGTATTCGTGGATTGGTCAATGTTGTACAGCTGATGTTGTAACTTAGCAAACTTATCAAAACTTATTTATAAAGTTAAAAGTATTAACTGTCAAGATTCAAAGTAAAAACAGTTGATAACAACATGTTGGAAGAGTTTAAAACGGCTCCATTCATTAATTCCATCAGGCAATAAACTGCTCACAATTCCGGGCACGTCATTCCCGCTCTTTTCTGGCTGCCGCAACCTTTCAGTGCATATTAACGTATGCACAACATCGCACATGCGCAATATGTGAGTCAAAATGTGCATGTCTGCTTGTATGTGTGAACCTGCCAATATGGGTAATGCAACTTTAATAAAGAATGCTCACTGCACATCATACCATCAGATTACATACATGTACTTCTTACATGCTCACTGTCAAAGTATCCCTCGTAGTACACTGCACATGTACATGTACATCATGTACATGTAATATAATTACATTGAAAGTATACGATTATTCCGTTCGTATATAATTCGCGGGCTATGTGTAGAATACCACAACTTTATTACAGGGGAAATCAATATGAAAAAGTCGTGACCCCACCCAAACTTTAAAAATAATAATAACATATAATGAAACCGCGCTAAATACTACGATTCTTAGGGCTGTATGGTGCTGATTTCATTTTTGTTAACCCTTTAGCAGGCCCAGACCCAAAGCATATGTTGAGTACACATTAAGTGCAATAATAGTTTTGTGGTACATGCTTGCTGAAAATTTACCCCCGAAATTTGGACGATTTGTTTTCAAATCCTGGCTAAAAGATTGGGTGCTTGCTATGTGAACCAGAAACACCAGGGTTAACCCCTACTCTTCCATGATAAGTGTTCTGGGTCCTTTTTACGTGTACTATCAATCCTAGTACACAGGACCTACGGCTTAATGTCAAGCTTAATAACAAGTGCATGCCTGCCAGGACTCAAACCCACACTCTGCTGATCAAAAATACCAGAGCTTGAGTCGGCGCTCTTAATCGCTCGGCCATGACAGGCCACACTTCTCAGGTTTCCTACCGTATTCTTGTGGAACTTGCATTCCAAAGAGGCCCAAGTCTTTCAATGTTTGAAGAGTTTCATCTGGAATTTTTGCTTCTTCATCTTGTTTCTTGGAATCCACTTCAATGAAAAGAGCAAGCAAATGAATGATGATGAATACACATGTAGTACATGATAAACTGGAAATCAAATAACAATGGATTTGGATAGTGACAGGGAATTAAGGGTGACTCTTGGCAATTATAATAGATGTTAAATTTGCATCTGGAATAAAGAATATTATTTGTAAATGAACAATAGTAGTATGCAGCCTTATAGCGCAGGTAACAATGCGGTAGGCCTATACAAAGCGCTTGAACAAACAGATACATTTTAAGACATTTTTGTTTTTTTCAAAATTGTGAGACCATCTTAAGTAGCACCTTATTATGCGTTTAACAGGTGCTTGTGTTTTAGTCGTACACTGATGTGTGTTAAGCACTGTAGACTCAGTAATTTTTTTTATCCACAGGCATATTGTTTGGGTGAGATTCGAACCCATTACCTTCATGCCATTCCGGAGCATGTCTTACCAATAGACCACCAAGATGGCTTGGTAGCTAGAGGCATTTTCATTCCTTTATTTCAGCAGCGGGTACCGCAACGAATAGATACATGTTATACTGAGTACACAGTGCTAACTGCTGAACACACATCATTGTAGAGTTTGTAATAAAACATTTAACATATTTAACTTTCTGGCAAATTGGTTGCATTTACAGATCATGAGGGTTTGTAGCATAAAAGCTGTCATACAGGGCAATTTACAGATAACCAGGTTTGGCAATCTCATTTAAAGACTCTTGTTTAAATGTTCACACAGAGCTAATAAGACACTACTGGTAGCAACATTTATCTTGGGCTTCCATAATGTTCCTATATCATCCAGTGCAGTTGGTTACCTCCAAGTTGCCTGTAAACATTTCCTCAAGTAACAAAGCCTTAACAGAATATCTACCATCTTCTTTGAAGAATTTCTCAATTGGTTCACACATCTGGGTGATGTCATTGAATTTCTCAAGGGAGATCTCTGGGTATGGAAATACATCTTCCTGTATTTTTAAATCAGATTTAAAGATAAATCAATTTAGTTTTTAAAAATCAATTTTATAACAATAATATGTAACAGGGCGAGTCTAGGGGTGGGTGGTTGGCTGGTGCGATCCATGCATATATCCGACAGAGGCAAAGTGTACTTCTTGAAGAAACTTGGGAGGTTAAATCTGACAACTTTCCTCTGTCAGTGTCCAGTGGCCAAGTGCCAAAACACTTTCTTGGATATGGTCACTGACCTCTGGACAACCCTTCCTCAATACGCCGTGATTGGTCACAAACCAATCACCCACTCATCACGCACCACCAGGCAACCACCCACCCCTAGACTCGCCCTAATCCGAGCAGGATGTAGATAAACTAGGGGTTGCAAAAAAAGGGGGGGCCTTCAATTTCATCCCATTACAAATACTTACTAGTGTAGTGAAACAACACTAATGAGTTCTCATAGTGCGCACATAAAGTTAACCTACTGACATAGTTAATTTGTGTTTTTCCCATTTTCTTTTACATTTTTTCTTTTTCAAGTTTACCAATATTTATACACGAGCCATCACATGTTGAAGACATGTGATGGGCGTAGAAAAAGATTGCTTATTACCACCACTTACCACCAGGAATTCAAAACAATTTCCATGCTCAACCTTAGAAGTAATTTTCCAGAATGATTTTGTTGTTGAGAATATCGTTGTCAAAATGAAACCATGACTTAACCAAGTAGAAACAACAAACAATCTCATTAAATGTTGTAAGATTTCTTTTTCTCAATCTCATTGGCAAAAGGTAGTCATCCCTTGATCATGCCAATCAAATCAGACCAGCCCATGACGTCAAGATTTAATTGGCATGATCGGGATCATTCCAAAATGGCTGGCTCAAAATACATCAAGGGAAGTAATTTGGGGAAAATTGAAAAAGTATTGTTTAAACATATTCTTGAAAGTTGATAACAATATTTAACATCAAAAACACTCTAGACAAGCTTAGAGGTAGGTGAAGACATTTAGTTGGTTTAGGCCACCGACCCGCCCTTAGGGAATGCGCCTATGATAGCCCCACTTTTGCGGCCAAGCTCTGAATCCAGGGTTTGTTTTCACAAAACACTAAGATTCATCTTAAGGCAAACTTTCCGCAGAATGCCACCTACCCCCAACTTTATCTCCCATAAGTATGGTGGCCCTGAAGGGACATCGCACATCGCAAACGTGTGCGCATGTGTATGCGATGTCATGAAACAATTCGTGAATGTGTGTGCACACGTATGCAATGTCTTGAACCAAATCGGGAATATGTGCGCACACATATGCAATGTCGTGAACCAGGCAAAGTCATCAGCAGGCCGGCGGTTGCCAGAGCGAACATTTCAAACAATGCTTGCTTTACGTATCCGCTCCGCCCACAGCCCGGCTGGCCAATGACGTGGTATTTTGATTGCCATGAATGGGATCGTTCCAAAATGGCTACTCCCTTTAACCATCGCGGAAAGTAATTCCGAGTATTAATGCAGCTGTCAATTGTTTGACGCACCCAACGACTTCCGGAAAAGGTGCGTTATGGGTGGGTCATTTACCACCACATTCTTGACGCAAGGTACCGTCATTGTAGCCTTTGGTCAATCACAGCATTGAGAAATAGGTGCGTCAATGTCCGTCATAATGTGTTCGGGCCTTACGCCCGAACAACTCTTTGTTATTGTTTTTTTTTTTTTTCATTTTTAGTCTTCCTCTGAAAAAAGTTTGTCCGCAGGCAAAAGCATAGTTGCGAACCTTGGATGACCTTGAAACTTTGCATGTAGTTAGAGTATAACTAGGAGATGCTGAGTAAGTTGTGACGTCATGATTACGTCATCAGGTGTCGAGTTACAGTAAATCAAATTTTAATAATTTGAAAATTCATAACTCGTTAAATACACAATCGGATTTGTACAATCGTCACATTATCGGAGAGGTTTTTTAAAACCCAACAAACATTACACAGAGTGTGACTTCAATTTACTTCGACTTACGCTTCAAAACGGGAGTTGAAAAATCAAAAATTATACCACAAAAACTATCTGGCCCGCATGTAAACAACACAAAAAGAACTGCATTGAAAACCCGTAACTATACCACGTAGGTTGGCTGTTGCGCTCCGTTGAACAAAAGGTTCACAGTCCATCAAACCTGTGTTTAGGCCTGCGTAACACATCCATGGTGGCGCTATATCAAATAAGTGGTCAATTCGTTCGATGTTAGTTTATTGATAGCCCAGCGATAACCTTTGTGTTAGCCTTTTATTGGCTTGGCGGTAAATAGCGACTAAAAGAGGGTATTTTGCTGGCCTGTTTTGGTTGATTGTATGACTTTCAATTAGTGAGAAAACGAGAGATCAACATTAGTTTGACTCTGATCAACAGCGGTAATTTACCAGAATCCAACATTTAGATCTTTATGAATACTTCAATAAAGTACTGTGTGAAAAACAAAATAAACTTAAACAATGGGTTCCTTTGCCCTGAAAACTTGACAGATGTTTAATTAAAGGCACTGAACACGTTTAGTAATTACTCAAAATATATACATGTATCCCTGTATCCCCATTATTCGCGCACGTAAGAATTGAAATTGAATTTTGACTTGATTAACAGAATCAAGAACAACTTTTAGC
>JAUELU010000029.1:18992178-19002404 GCA_032357145.1 Evasterias troschelii | reverse complement strand
TTTGATGGCTGATGAAGCCTGTTTAGGGCCGGCTAACTTTGATGGCTGATGAAGCCTGTTTAGGGCCGGCTAACTTTGATGGCTGATGAAGCCTGTTTAGGGCCGGCTAACTTTTATGGCTGATGAAGCCTGTTTAGGGCCGGCTAACTTTGATGACTGATGAAGCCTGTTTAGGGCAGGCTAACTTTGATGGCTGATGAAGCCTGTTTAGGGCCGGCTAACTTTGATGACTGATGAAGCCTGTTTAGGGCCTCTAAATTTCACGTTTCAACACTAGCCTTTACTGATATCTTTTAGTTAAAGTACTATATTAATTACAAAAATACAAATTATCAATTCTAAGTAATTTTACTTTAAACAATAACCTTTTCTGTAGAATGCATTGTTATTTTTTCTGAGGAGTCTCATTCCTTTCCAATACTGAAACAGAACAAAACATCAATCTTAACGTTATGTTACATCAGAGTTCCCCCGTACTCCCTTATGCAATGAGTGGAGAGTCCCATTTGAATTGATGATTGAAGTAAAATTGATTCAGTAGGATTTAAAACTTTGCATGATGGGAGTATAATCAGGTGAGGTTTGCGGTAGCACAATGTGTAAATCTTTTTTGAGTAGTGTCAATTCTAACTCAACGTTTCAATCAGTATGCTGTTCAGGAGAAAGCTGGAGTCTGTTGCTAGATGCTACTTAAGTACTGCCTTTGAGATTAACTGATAGTGGGCTTGGCTCGATGGTGCGCAAAGGCAGGAACCGGAACAGGATAAGCTGGGCTTAGCTCGGTAAAGCGTGTAGTCTGGAGATAGGACTGAAACCTAAACTGAAACCACGGAGCTAGGACTGAAACCTAAACTTGAATTATGCAGTCTGCAAACTGACAAAAATGCATCGTTATCATCATCGATTATAGGAGAACATCGGTTTACTGTTTATGTAATTAAGTGATGTAGAATCATACACAATTATTTTTAGATGGTTATTATTTTTTTTAATTATAAAAATGTAACGTACCAAATGAGGAATGATTGAAACAAATAAAAGCGGTTAAAATAAAAAATGTTAGGGCATAAGCTTTACCTGCCGTTGCAAGTGTCAAATTTATGGGATATTGCTGCGCTATGTTGCAAGTAGAATGGTGCTCTGTTTATGTAAATGTTATTACTATGGCAAGCCATGAGGATTCAGTCTACAAGTCCATCCAGCTCAACGGTGTGTATAAACAATCGACATATTGCACGCGTCAGTTCTACGTTCTTTCGACATCCAAAGCTTCCCCTAAAAACACAATTCAACTAAACACAATTGCACCATTAATATAACAAAAAAGGCTATTCCTAAGTATGGACAATAAAAATCTTATTCAATTATCAGAAAATGACGTAAAAAACAGGGGGAAGGAACATACACAGAACCTTATTACAACGTTGCGATTTTGAAACATCGGATTCTAACAGCTAGGTGTACCAACTGACAAACCCACAATGACAACAATTTACTTGGGGGTCTGGCTTCCTACCCCTCCCGCATGTTAATGAGCTCCCAGATATAGCTATTTCTTGGCTCGGGGGTTTCGCTCTTGCTAGCCCCCTTCGAGCCACTTCGCTAGCTCCACAGGATATTGCCTGTGGTTCCGTCTCGCCAACCCCCAAGCTTTGAACCGTAGAATACGCTTCCGTTGCTCGGACTCTCTGAAATAACACCTTACATTTGATTTTTCATAACTATTTAAAGCTTGTATCCATAAATTTGAGTAGTCTTTTTTTGTCAAATACTCATGAATAATTATTTTTTGCAGTAAATTACTTTTATTACTGCTGGAAGTAAAACTAACTCTGAAGATCACGAGGGTTGTTAGGACCAATAATGTGATTCGGATAACCCATGTGAAGTACGTTTTTGAAAAAAGTTGAAAACGGCAACATTTGATGGCTCCTTTCAGGAAACGTTCTTCTCCATTCAAGGAAGACCTTTGGAGTCACGTTTTGATCTATTTTGTAGCTCGAATCATGCCCAACGAAGCCGGTGTGTCCCTTCAAGTTTAACTTGTACTTTATTCAGCTGATAAAGACAGCCAACTGGAGCATCTGAGTGTAGCATTCATCAAGGGGTATGATCATGGAATTAGTTTCACACTTGCGGAGAGGAATGTCTTGTTTACTGCAATGAAGATTCTCTTCTTTGAGTACTCTGGAGAGGTTGGAGGTTCACTATTCTTCACAACATTGAACATAAATAATGTTTAAAAACTCCTTTCCATCATACCATTAAACATGTGCAAAACAAAGTTACTGGGCTGTTTATGCCAGATAGCCTACAATAACAAACTAGTCTTAGAACTGTAGAAGGGTAGATTGAACAACATATAACAATTCATCCCTAATATAACACTCACAAGGTTTGGTACTTTAGGAGTTTCATGCATCAAGAATGGCATCATCTTCACATATTCCTCCTCTTTCTCTGGCAGCATCCCTTTCTTCAACCGTCCATCTCTCACGGCAAGCTCAAAATCACTGGGTATCTTTGAATGGATTCCTGCACAAAAAGAATGGTAAATAACATTTCGAGCATTACTGAAGGATGGTCATAAATAAGTTATATCAAAAGAGCATGCAAGTAATCAATGTAGTCTACAAAAAGGTTTGTTTACAAATAGCTATTATACCTACTTCATTTGCAATAACAAGGTACAAATCTCAAGTAATGTTACCATGCTACTCAAGTAATAAATACTACAACTAGCCAGTGATTATTTGATTAAAATAGATGCAACAATATGGCTCATGCAATAATACTAAACATCTTGTTGCTCGTCAACAGTAATTACATCAGACAAATTGTTTGCATTTCTCACTGCTAACAAGAGGATTCGAACTGACCTCTTGCCTGATGTTGGTCTAGTGGTTAAGACACCTGCTCTATAATACAGATGGTTGTGTGTTCAAATCCCATCTAAAGTGTCTGTGTGTTCATTTTCGACAGAACTCAGGAGAGTTTCATAAAAATTGTAGTGTTATTTATTGCCGATGCAATAATTACATCAGTTAAGGAGCTAGGGTTTAAACAATAGGCTTCCAATCCCCACTAACATGACTTATTATAATGACTCTCTACATTTGTCCATGTATGTGAAATAACAGCTTACCTGCTGGGCACAACATGGTGAGTCTTTCTAGGTCTTCTGAATATTTAGCTGCATAGATTCCTGATACACCACCTCCCATTGATATACCAACCATGTGGAAAGGCCTTTTGCGCATACCAACTGCCTGTGTAAACTAAATGACATCAAGAGAAAATGAAAAGCAAATTGGCAATATTTATTGAATGTGAAGGTACAATGATCATCCAATCTACTTGAATGTGAGGAGCTTCAAATTTAGGCCGTACGGTGTAAACGAAAAGATGCCTGGAAAAGGATTTTCGTTCCGACCCCCGTGGGTCTACTTTTTGAAGGTATATTTTGTGAGTTGTAGACATATTAAACACTATACTAAAAGTATCCAGTCAAATTTGCAAAAACATGCAAAGTTTGCTAAAACTGTTGTTGGGCGCAATCTGTAAAAATGCGCATGCACAATGTGCGAACTGAAGTCTGCCGACACACACAAATCAAATTGCTCGGCTGAGACACGGAATTGACCATGGGCAGCGCGCCGATTCCTCGCGTTGGTGTGTGCGCCGTAAAATATTTTGTATATAATTTTTATTTTATTTTTTTTTTTTAATCAAAAATTGCATCGCGTCCAACAACGTCAATTGTGTGGTTTAGGCCATGTTTAATTATGTAGGCCTACTTCTCAAAAACTAGACTATCGTGTCTTTTCAAAATCACTGAATGGTTAGCCATCAAAGTTTTGTGCCAAGAATAAAGAGCTTAGTTTAAAAAAATGTATAGTCATTGAACAACAAGGATGGAATGATGAGTCGCTCCAATTATTGTCAACAAAATTAAATAAGGAACTGACAATTTTTTGTTCGATTCTTTTGACCTTTGATTTCTAATTAATAGGATACTTTTCCCCGAAAAACATCTATCACTGTAAAATAAGGTAAAATATTTAAAAAAATAAATTAAAAAAAGGGGAAATGTTTGTTTTATTAAGTTAAAACATTCCCCTTTACCCCTTATAACCCCCTTTTCTGTGAGCATGCATGCAAACAACAAAGAAAAAGTATGTTTAACCATCGCCTTTTGATTTTTAGAGGGAGACCATTGTTTCCCACTGAAAACAACATCCATAGGATGGTTTTCAACGCTTTTCTGATCACTTTTCTTTCGATGTCTCTCGCCGGAACACTCGCTAATTCGTTAAAGATTAACGGGCAGGATAGTGCCTGGGCACACTGTCTCCTTTTTTCTCTCATATCCTCCCTCCTTTCCGCCCCCCCCCCCCTCCCACACACACACACACGCAAGTGTGTAACAGCCTGCAATCGTGGACCCTCCTTTGTTCAACTCTTTGTGATAGCAACCGTGGACCACAATGCTTTCCTTTGTGATAGCAACCGTGGAGGTATTGTCCTCTTTTGTTATAGGTCCCCGGTTTGAATGTGGTTACCTACTCACACACACCCTTATCTTGTGGATTTTCCCTTACCAGGCCCGTAACTAGGAGGTGAGGGCCGCTCATAATTTTCTTTGTTCAACCCAAAATCATTTAAAATTTACCCGGTCAAATTCCCTTGTGGTGAATTCAATATTTGGCTGGGGCTTCCCAGGTTGTATCATTTGATAAAAATATATAAAAAAATATTTAAAAAGGCGTAAATAAAAAGGCATAAATAAATAATTAAAAAACCCATCAAAATAAAAAAAGGACAAAAAAGTCCACTCAAAATGTAAAAAAATGGTGCCCACCAAAAGAAAAAAAAATCCAACGATCCCCACCCGCGTCACTGAGCGACAGGCGGCGCTAACGTGCCCATGTCCTTTCTTTCATATTCGCACCCCCCTGAAAAAATATTAATAACAAATAAAAATAACAATAACATAAAATAGATTAATACAAAAAATAGAAAAATCGCCCCCCCCCCCCAAAAGAGCCCTAACAATTGTTTTTGTCTACCCCACCCCTCTTTAGAACTGTTGGTTATATATGATGATTACGCCTCAAATTTCTTCAAGCTTGCCTTTCAAATGATTCTCACTCGACACTGGGAAATGCTACATATTTAATAATTTACAAACTTTAAACTTATGAACATTTTAGGTGCGTTACGGTCCTATTTTCTTTGAGATGTCCTTGAAAAAATGTTTTTAATGAAAATTAGCACATGAGGTCCTTATGCACTGTATGCTGCTGCAAAGGCCTATATCGAGTAGGGGCATACTATCAAAAGATGATGTGTTTTTCATGATCTCACACACATGATCTCATCTCATGACGACGAGCTTGAACAAGGCCTCTTGCATGATTTTACTCTTCTCTAAAAATATTGTGCTTTCCAGCTTTGACAGATTTTAGTTGAACAAAACACTTCGGAATTATCACGGAGTCTTTCTCACTCGACCGACCGAGGCATGGGCGCCGCCATATTTGTTTTGGGGTGTCACATGATGTATGACCTAGGATGTTATTGGCGAATTTGGATCACATGCTGTCTGTGCGCAGGTATTTCAAATAAAATGTAACAAGCCGACGTATCACAACCGTAAACAGTGTTCGATCACTGTCGATTATCTAGTGCAATGTTTGGTCGATAATTTCTCAAATTTGACTGGCGTTTTTGTGGAGAACTTTTCGGATTCGTAATCTCCAGCAATTACTCTGTTAAAAACTGCAGAGTTCTCTTAGACCCACAGGGGTCGGAACGGGACGACAAGATACAGTTTACCCCGTATGGCCTAATTGTATTGACAATTTTGGGGTGATGATTGTGCTAAATGTAGGAGTAACTTTATCCACAATTGGTCAAGTCAGTTCTCTCGAATACACTTAGTGTGAAAGCTATTTCTAAATGATTGCGTACATTTGTCAGATAATAGATGATATTTGTCTGGTATTAGATGATTTCAAGGAATTGTTCAAACATTGGTAAGAGTGAAAATATAAATGTTCACAGATTTGCACAAAACTTAAAGATGGTCAATCATGGTGAAAAACTTCCTTTGAAATAGTTTTGCTTGAAATGCTCTAGTTTTGAAGAAATTAGTAAAAACAATTAGTCTTTATCAGGCATGTCCAAAACCCGATGTTTGAAAACAGTGAAAATCGATCATCTAATGGGTTTTGTCACTGTTTTCTCATGGCTCCAAACACTGATTGAGCTTAAAGTTTCTCAGGTTTGTTATTTTTCATGTATATGTTGGATCACAGTTAAAGTGCGGATACTTGTCTTTGAAAAGTACCAATGTTGTACATGTATTTAATGATTCATGACCGTTGACTCCAACTTGGACTAAAGTTACATTTGTATGACTTTGACAGACAATAGCTCGAACGCCAGAATCTACCATCTGGATTAGGACTTGGGACTCGGACTTAACATTTGTGACACTGGGCTCATTTAGCAAAATATTTAATAGAACTTATTAATTTGTTTTAAATATGTGGATACTAATACTACTGCTTCTGCTGTATACAACTGCTGTAGTAGCCATTCATAAGTTTTAATTAGGCCAGTCTTCATTAAGGGACTTAATTAACAAATTCACATTTAATGGGCAACCAGATGTACAGACCTGTTTAATTCTAGCAGCTTGAGACAGCGACATTGGTAACAAACCTTCACTTATTAGAGAACACCATGCACATACCTGTTTAATTCTAGCAGCTTGAGACAGCGACATTGGTAAACAAACCTTCACTTAGAGACCACCATGTACACGTACATACCTGTTTAATTCTAGCAGCTTGAGGGCAGCGACAATGGTAAACAAACCTTCACTTAGAGACCACCATGTACATACCTTTCTAATTCTAGCAGCTTTAGACAGTGACATTGGTAACAAACCTTCACTTACAGGCCACTGTGTATATACCTCATACCTGTCTAATTCTATCACCTTGAGACAGTGACATTGGTAACAAACATTCACATTTGTGGCCGAGCGGATAAGAGCACCGGACTCAAGCTGTGGTGTTTCTGAGTGCATGTTCGAGTCCCGGTTGTGACACTTGCGTCCTTAAGCAAGAGTCGACACTTAACCATTAAAGCTTCGTCCTTCGGATTGGACATAAAGCCGCTGGTCCCGTGTGATGTGAATGCACATAAAAGAACCCAGTGCACTTATCGTTGAGAGAAGGGGTTGTCCCCGGTGTTCCTGGTTTGATCGGCACCATATTGCGCAACAGCACCTTGAAAACCATTACATGGTGCTATGGAATAGGTCTCAAACTTCAAAAAGTAGCTCCACATATACCTTGCAGGAAAATAATGACTGTTGAAGAGCCTTGAGCGTCACTGAGTGTCGGATATGAGCGCGATATAAGAAGCCACTATTATAATTATTATTATTATTATTTAATAGACCACCACTTACCTGTCTAATTCTAGCAGCTTGAGCAGCAAATGAAAAGCTATCACTCATCTTGCGTGTAGTGTGACCGTGTCCAGGCATATCCACTACCATAATATGCCAATCACTTGGCAGATTCTGCAGCAAAAGTCAAACTCAAAGATTTATTTCATGACATTTTTGAAGGATCAATTGTTTGAGACAATCTTGAGACAAACTGAAGACAGAGAAAAGACAGCAGCATTACCGCGACAAAAAGTGATTATACCTGATTTGACTCAAATTCAATTTGTTGGCATCCCCCTACCATCCCTAAAACATTCTACTTGCACAACTGACAGAGAGAAAATGTCATACACTTGACATAGCTGGTCAGTGGTGGACAGTTAAATAACAGTAAACAAAAAACTCTACAGGAGGACTAGAAGGCTGAGTGTCATCACTTTATCATTTGAAGCTGCTTCCGGGAATAAAACCTTTGCATTTACAAAGAACAACACCCAAATGGGAATGAAGTTGCTTCCATCAGATTCAAACCTTTGCATTTACAAAGAACAACACCCAAATGAGAATGAAGTTGCTTCCATCAGATTAAAACCTTTGCATTTACAAAGAACAACACCCAAATGGGAATGAAGTTGCTTCCATCAGATTCAAACCTTTGCATTTACAAAGAACAACACCCAAATGAGAATGAAGTTGCTTCCATCAGATTAAAACCTTTGCATTTACAAAGAACAACACCCAAATGGGAATGAAGTTGCTTCCATCAGATTCAAACCTTTGCATTTACAAAGAACAACACCCAAATGAGAATGAAGTTGCTTCCATCAGATTAAAACCTTTGCATTTACAAAGAACAACACCCAAATGGGAATGAAGTTGCTTCCATCAGATTAAAACCTTTGCATTTACAAAGAACACCACCCAAATGGGAATCCAATTTCACTTAAAGACAAGACAATTGGCAACGTTTGTCACTAGTTGTGCAAATACAATGGCAGAGCCTGCTGTGTGTGCTACCTCTAATGTCAAACTTAAATAAAAAATCTTGCTGAGTTCAATTCATCACTTTACAATCATTTGAGTTTGACACACCAATCTGGAACATTTATCACAGAGGTTTTTGGAAGAATGCCACCATTATTTTCATGTAGAACTTTTTTCTGGGGTGTGGATTCTTCACAGAACTCGGGAAAGTACATACAGTGTATAGTGCAAGGATAAAAACATATAATACTCTTTATCCCTGATGCAAAAATTAACATCTATTAAACTTTGTTTTTTTTTAAATACAACAAAATTGGTGCCTAAAATGGCCAGTTTAAACGATTTACCTTCACAAATGGCCACCACATGTCTTTAGCAGCAGAAAAGCCATGCAGGAATAGCATGGATGGTTTGGAGAGGTCTTGTTTTCCTCTCTCAGCGTAGCTAAAGGTGTAGTTGCCAACAGTGACAGAACTAGTTCGAAAACCAATGTGCCACATTTTAAAACTATCAAAAGAGAAAGAAGGAAACATGGTTCCTGAGTTTGTTTGAAACATTACTTTATATGCCCAGATTCAATACTATCGCAGTATCACTGTAGACTATCTGCAACCGATGGTGAGCTATTCTACATTGTTCTAAGTAATTGAGTCCCAATGTGCAAAAAGCTTTACTCAATCTGAAACTTTTCAATTAGCCCACTTTGATTGAAACCATCAACACTTATAAAAGTGTTTTCCTATGATTTCATCCACAAGTGATGCAAGCATTTAGTGTTTCATAAACAGGGATGGCTTCCCCCCCCCCCCCCCCCCGACAAGGCATATCTGTATTCAGAGGGAGGGGCCACACCAGGCTTGAAATGACAAATGAAGTATATAAAAAAGATGGTTAATAGTAACAGCAGTTCCTTTTGAGTTTTCTGGCTTTTATTTATTTACTTTTTTTTCCTTTACTTAGTTTGATACAAAATATAAATTATTCAAACTATGTTGTTTAAATAACAATAACTAGCAATTAAGTGTTAAACAAAATTGAAATGGGGGGGGGGGGTACAAAAATTGTTTTCACAAAATCTAGAATTCTTCCTGAAAATAAATGTGAAATTGATTTTAAATTTGATCCAAATCCTGATCTTGAAGATGCAGTGTTGAATGACTCGAGTCCAGGACTCGGACTTGAGTCCGTCTCGAGTCACAATTTCGGTGACTCGGACTTGACTAGAGTCACGTCTTCAAAAGACTCGGACTCGGACTAGACTATCATGACTTGGACTTGTCCCCGAGGACTTGTGACTCGAGTCACAAATTTTCACAAACAATACCTTTTTAAAATATTAAAAACAATTCCGATGATCCGATCATCATGCCCTGAGTGCCCATGGAGTTACTAATGTCTAGCACAATAAACAAGTACAGTTGCATGGTGTTGCGAGTAATAGTGTTCGTGATTATAGTGTAGATGGCTACCTACGTACAGCGTGTGTATGTTCGATTTGTATGTTCAATAGGCATAATAACACTGGGATGCACAACACCAGTACTATGCTGGTATTCTGTCAACGTTAACATCATAGCCACTGCTTGTGCTTGATGCATATTACCAGGGAAATGGCATGTCTGGTACCTGTAAAACACAGCATGCAGATTGCACTGTGATGGCTGTGTGTTGTTTGCACCAGTTTCTACACATGGTCGACACACACACACCCAAGTGTGTAACAGCCTGCAATCGTGGACCCTCCTTTGTTCAACTCTTTGTGATAGCAACCGTG
>JAUELU010000029.1:18975931-18987854 GCA_032357145.1 Evasterias troschelii | reverse complement strand
AACAAAATGATATGCGTCGGGAAAGGTACCTGCGCGAATATTTGTGATGCGCGAAATTGGGGTACGGGAGGATACACTTGTTTCACGCAATCGTTGTACGTTTGTTAAACCAAATAGGTAACTGAAGTGGTTGATGATTTTATCATTAAATCACTTTGATTCTGTGTTCTTTCAGTGTCACCTTGTTTGATTTCTTTGTTGCATCTGAGGAAATTCAGGCTTTTTGAGTGATTTACATTCACGGATAGTTTGGAGTTTTTTGGATCGTAACAGCATCATTTATCCTGTATTCTCTGATGCCCACACTCTCCCTCTGCTCCGGCGCACCCATTCAACACTTTCATAATTAACCAGTGAAGTGGAGAATCATCATCAAGACCCCACATTATTTCCTGTGTTACGATATTAAGGCAAATTGAGTGAGTGCATTGTAAAGTGTGAGTGATCAGAACCATTTAGCTACTCTTTAATAACATATTTTTGTTATTAAACATTATAAGTGGATAATATATTGTTCTGCTGCTGACTGGTCATTCTCTGGTGCTTCTTGTTAGCCCTATCTACGTGTAAAGAGAGGTTTGTGGTAACACCAGTTGAAAATCTCTTTTGAGTCGTGTTGGTTCTGAAAAGAACCGGTGTTATAACAACTCAACGTTTTGAGTATGCCCTGATCCTCTTTAGGAGAATGCTGGGCTCATATCTGGATGCTGCTTAAGTACTGCCTTATAGGGGAAAACTGGTAGTTGGGCCTGGCTCGGCTCGGTGGTACGCGAAGGCGGGAACAGAAACTGGATAAGCTGGGCTTAGCTCGATGAAGCGTGTACTGGCTGGAGCTGGAACTAAACCTAATCTGAAACCCACTGGGAGTGGGTAGGGAGTGTGTGCTCACTGAACTTAATCAGTTGGTGACAAGCATGGGTAAGGTTAGGGAACCTAGAGGAGGGTAGTTAGGGAACCTAGAGGAGGGTAGTACTCCATTGGGGTAGGATGTGACCTTGGATATAGGGGATCCATTAGTCGGGAAGAGTGGGAGGCGGCCAAATGCAGCTGGCCAAATGTAACTGATGTGGAAGCCTACATGTATCTTGAGGAACGGGTGTCGTGCTTGTAGATCTCGATGGCCTCTCTGATCCATCTAGGGTGCCATGCCTGGATAGGAGCGATGAATTCTGCAGCACCCCAGTCTACTCGATGGTCAGCGATGTTAGAGTGCTTGACTAAGGCTGACTTTTCATAATCTCCCCTCCTTCTGTGCGCTCGATGTTCTTTGAGTCTAGTAGGAAGGTTACGCCCGGTTTCCCCGACATAAACTTCCTGCATTCACAGGGAATGCAGTAATTCTCCTGCACCATGTGCATGTGTGGTGGAATCTTGCTTGTCTTTGTGAGATTGAAGAGAGCTGTGAAGTTTCTTGGATGCAGAGTGGTAGATCTTGATCATTGCTTGCCGGAAGATACGCCGGAGACAGTGGGAGGGGGGACCTACAGGAGGTAGGGCAAACATACTGAGGGTGTGGGTGGTTAACTTTGGGTATAGGAGACCCTTCGGTCGGGATTGGGGACTGGCTTGCTTGTTATGAGTTGTAGCCGTTGCACTTCAGTGTAGTCCTGATGTGCTGCAACTCCTGCTGAAGGCTGTCTGGGTCACATTTGTTGTAGGCACGTTGGGTGCGGTTGATTCTGGGGTGTTGTTGGTGGAGATACTGCAGAAACTGGAGGAGAGAGTCACATCCGTGGGGCAAAACGACGAAGGTGTCATCCATGTAGCAGAGCCACAGGCTGTGTCAGAGATCGGGGGTGAGTAGGGAAGACAGCTCAAACTCTTTCATGAAGATGTCAACTAGGACCGGACTGTAGGAGATCCCATGGATGTCCCAGCTGTCTGCTCGTAGAACTTGTCCTGAAATTGAAAACAACTGGAAGAAACACAAGTTGGAAGAAACACAAGTTGAAAGGAGGCCATGAATTTGATCAGTCCGGTCAGAGGGAGGGGTCATGGGTAAGTCTCTCCTTCACTATGAGGCAAGCCTCGTCTGTGGGGACGTTGGTGAAAAGAGACTCGACTAGCCCCATCTAGCCCCAATGTGCCAATCAACTTTGAAGTGGATTACTTAGGTGGTCTAGAGAGACCCAGAGTTGCAAACTAGTAACCTCATCCTCGTTTTGTTTTTTCCCTCTGGTAATAATAGTAGTATTGTGAACTGTCTGCATTATAACGAGGCAGGGGCCTGTGTGTTTTTAATGGCTCTAAGTATTAATAAACAATACAAAATCATGGCTACGATAATAAATAGGCTACAAAATGTATGGAAGTATGACCGAACTTGATTTCCTTTACACAAGCAAATTTAATTGTGCAGTATTTTGATTTACACAACAACAAATTTTTTTTATTCTACTGCCGCAGAGTAGATTTTTTTCAGAACTGAGAAGTCTCCAGAGTTCTGAAAAAACTTCTCTGGGGTTAAACAAGTTCTTAAAAGAACAAAATCTACCTCGAGAGCAGATATACATGGTTTGATACATCATGTACCTCACCATGCACTGCCTCAAATTCCACAAACAGTTTGTTCATGGATTTCCACTTGACTGCTCTTGTCACCCTTGTATGCATGTGTGCTGCTATCTTGTCATTTAGCTTGCGAGAAAGACTCTGCCAGGGTCGAAAAGTCAGACCACTAACTAATTTTTTGCTTTTTTGAAATAAAAATTCATCGGTGGGCTGTATTTGTTTTCAACAGGATTGAAGCGGTGACTGAATCAATTTAATTTGTAAGTATGTGTACTGTAAAATGGAAAATTATCTTAATTTTATCATATGAATACTTCAACAGCTGGTCAAAAGTCCAACGGAGATAAAAAGAGCACAACATGAATGAGCACAGGATGTTTTACAGTGAGCTTTAGAGTCAAGATGTCATGGCGGTTGGTTTTCTGTACACGTAGACACAATCTGGACGGAAGGATATTTGGTAAACTCAACCAATCTGGCTGTGAACATCCTGGTCACACTTCTTCACTGACAACAAATAACAAGCTCTCGGCAATGGTAACTTGTTTTGTCCATCACCAAAGCCCAATTTTATGCCTTTCAACAGTTATTTACTAAGTGAAAAGTTAGAAATAATGTTGACAGAGTCATTTAGCCTCCGAGAAAAACTCTGCTAAAGTCACTGTCGGGCTATTAACTATTTTTTGCATTTATAATGGTATGTCCTATTGGTTGGTAAGCAATTTACAATGTCGGCTATACATTCCATGTTCACAGAGTCAACAGTAGAAATTTCATTAAATTGTGTGCACCAATTCTAAACAGTTTTTTGGGGAACCACATCAAACATCCAACTATCAAGTACTAATCTCTACAGGATGCCCAAATGGAAAAACTGAAGCAAGATGCAAGGAACATTTTTGCAGCAGGAGTTGAAGCTGTATTGCCACATCGTATGGTTTCCAAGACACTAAGTTACTATGGCAACTGTCTCAGGGTCAATGAGAAGCAGTACAAGGTAATGTATTAGAAAGATCTGCAAAGCCGGTTGAAATGTGGCATCAAATTCTAATGTCCCAATAAACCAGACAGAGCTGATCAAATGTAGGCATATTTATCTGAAATATTTGCAAAGCCGGTTGAATTGTGACAGCAGGTTATAACGTTCCAATAAAGCTGATAAAATGTAGGCATATCTATCAGAAAGATTTGCAAAAGAGCACGCCCTCCTTGTGAAGTGGTATCCTCAAATGGGCTAAATACTTGATTGGGCTCAATACAAGGAAGGATTCCCCAGTAAGAGATGACGGGCGTGATTCTAAATAATTCCAGATTACATAATGTAAAGAAACCTCCTTGAGATGAAGAGTTTGGGCTAATTTTCTAAACTAAGACTAAAAAGTGAATACATTAATGGGACTCTGTGACCGTAAATGACTTAAATTTGTTGAACATTTCATTCATTCTGAAGCTTGTGACCTAATATTTGACCTCGCCTTTATAATAGCATTAATTTTAAAATGGAGTAAGAGTGGTGTACCAAATTGTTATTACCCATAACATGTGGTTGGTGAAGCAAAATGCAAGGGCCTGAAAATGCTTGTCTTCCAGACACATCCAACATGTATGAGACTTAACATCACAGTTCTGCTTGTTGTTCAGGTGGACCACAATGTGTACATAGTGGGATTTGGCAAGGCTGTGATTGGTATGGTTGGGGCAGTGGAAACCATTCTAGGAGACCATATACAACATGGAGTTGCTAGTGTACCTCACAGTATACAGGATGCTCTCACTAGGTCTGGACGAAGGTCAGTATGTAAACATCTTGTGTAACTATTAAATTGGCAAATGTCTTCAGTATCTGACTGCTGTCTAGTCCACTGTGAATTCAGTTCAGTCTGATCGACTAACTGGCACCGCTCTAATACTATGTACAGAGTAACCCCATTTATAGTGCCAGAGTATTGGCACTATAAATGGGGCTATGTACAGAGCAAATTGTTTGCTTCAAACTCTGTATGGATACATGCAGAGCGTGCAAAGAGAGCCTTACTATCTATATTCTCGGACTATTGTAGATGATGCTCTTCTCTTTCAAATAATCAGTTCTGATTCAGATGAGCATCAGCTTTGCTAACTGGTCTTTATGTAACAATGCGTGTTTCAATTTAGCTAAAACCAAAGTTATGCACGTTACCTGTAGCAGAAATCTCCATCCTATTTAAACTCTGGGCAACACCCCTGTAGTTTCCACCTCCTCCATCCAGTATTTAGGCATTACCATCAGCTCTAATGTCACTTGGAATTCTCTTATTAATGCTATTTGTCTGCTAGGTTTTTTATTCAAGCTATTGCTGGTGGTGTGCCCACTCAAGCCTTTAGTCTCTGGTCCTTCCTATCCTCAAATATGGCATCCCCTGCTGGGATGTGCACACAGTCTCCTAACAGCAGCAACTTGAACATGTGCAGCGTATTGCTACCCACATCCCCCTGAAACATTGGTGAGGTCAGACATCTTATGAGGCTAGGCTGGGCCAGCTAAACTGATGTCACTTTCATCAAGATAGATTTCTTGTTGTGCTCTTTTGTGTTTTAAAAAATGCTTGCATGGGTTGTGTAAATGCAAAGCCATAACAGATAATGTTTTTGTCAACCCCTGTCATGCAGAATCCCTCACATTCGTCATCTGCCTGCTCATACTACAGCTTTTTTTCACTCACCCTCTTGCAGTTTGCCAAGACTTTGGAACACCTTTTCATCAGCTATAAGAGACTTAGCCGTAATAAACTTTTCTTCATTTCTTGCATGAACTCGAACTGTCCTTCCATCCCAGTAGTTGATTGCATTTACAGTGTATTAGTCTTTCGTAGTTTTGTATAATCGCATCCTGTCACCATGGTCATATGTGAGGGACTGCATACCTGTGGGTAAGCAGTTTATTTTGTTTCTGCAGCCCCTGACCCACTTAGCTGTTGCTGTTTTCTGTTGTACATTTTTTGACATTTGTACTTTGTGTATTTGTGTTCATTTTGTATTATTCTTTTGTTTATTATGCATGTTTTCTTGCTCTTTTTATCACATATAGTATTATGTACAGTTATTTATTTATTGTACATTTGGTGTTGTTGGTCAAATTAACAATAATAAATAATAATTTGACCAAGTAGATAGAGCATGCCTCCCTATGCATGGCTCAAATGCTCGAATGCAAGACCACAAAGCTTGTTGCTCAAAATTTTACTGGACCAAAATTCTTTTTACAAGACCTGAATCAAAATGAGAAAAAATCCCTCCTTTCTATTTGAACAAGTACTAAAAGACATGTAAGAGACGATTTATCTCATTTGTCAATATGGGTCAAGTACACTTGTAGGATAGAATTGAAAGTTATTTTATCAGACTCGCAGCCAACATTTGAACATGATATTACATAGAGTGAAGTATTATTATTCAATTGAGAAACACAATACCACTGGACTTGTCCAAATATCAGTTTACTGGCCCAACACTATAACTACTGGCCTCGGGCCTGTGGTCCAGTGTAAAATTCGAGCCCTGCTTTGATTCTCACATTCTATGGTGTACCTATAAGCAAACAATCAATGCCATCATGTCTCTGTTCACTATCACTCAAGCATACATTTAGCATACTTTATTGTTTTATCATTACAAAAAGGATATAAGTATTTTGTTATTTTCAGTGATATGTTACCATCCAGTGACTCCAAGGTATTGATAATGGAGGGAGCTAAAAACAACTTTCCAGATGAAGATTCACAGAGGGCAGCAGATAAGATAACCAAGTTGGCATCTGATCTCAGCAAGGATGACCTAATGATTGCCTTGATATCTGGTGAGAACATTAAATTCACAAAAGGACAGTTCAAAACAAAAATGTGACAGTCTATGAAAAGATTCTTAGTTGTAACATGTTGAGGGCATCTTGAATCCCTTTACTGTTTGGAAAGTCAACAGCCCTGCAGGTAAATGAGGTAAATACATGCATGCTACGCCAACCCCAGTACTTGTATTACAACACACAACCCATGCAGTTGAATGTTGTCAAATGTTTAATCAACTCACTGTAAAATGTTATCATGAGTAGGAGGATGAAGAATTTCATGCAACCCTACAACTTGTTGCAAGTTTCCATCAGAATACAAGTCACTTATTCAAGAAACCGTTTAAAGACATGGTGCCATAATTCACAATGAGAAAGAAATGAATTTATATGGTGCCATAATTCACAATGAGAAAGAAATGAATTTATATGCTGAACGTTCATGTGCCAATTACTTCTCTGTGTTGTTGGTGTTTTTAATTGACCAGTTTTATGGGGTTTTTAATTTATACTCATGGGCTTCTAACTTAGCTTCTGAAATAGTATGGTTTACTTTATTGTGTAAAGCAGTGTGTGGCTCTTGTATCTAAGGTCCTTTATTAGTTTCACCGTAGTTTCTGTTTGTGAAGTGTCTCCAGTTGATGAGTTGATTTTTGTTCTAGGTGGAGGCTCAGCTTTGCTCCCATCGCCCATCCCACCATTAACCTTGCAGGATATCTACGATGTATCCAAGACTCTAGCCATGAAGGGGTGTACAATTGCTCAACTCAACACAGTCAGAAAACACATGTCTAAATTAAAAGGAGGTGGTCTGGCACAGGTAGCCTACCCAGCCCAGGTGATGATTGGTTGATCTAACAATTGCAATTATTACTTGTTATTACGTGTGGCAAAACAATATATAAAATAATATATATATATATAATTACTTTTAAACCAAACATTTCAAATGCAAATGGCCTTCATACTACTTTTGAAAAATGCGAAGAAAAAAATTGAAGGAATCAGTGATGCCGGACAATTAGTATGATCAAAACCCTATTTTAATCATGTTTGCATATAATATGAAACATGGTCTGTTGTTTTGTTTTTGGGGATGGTTTGTTTGTCAATTCTTACAGTGAAGCCCTGATAACAAGATCATACTTGGGCGTTAAAGCTGTATTTATATTCTGTTTTCTGTTCATTTCAGGTGGTGAGTCTGATTTTGTCGGACATCATAGGTAACCAACTTGACATGATAGCAAGTGGACCAACAATAATGGACAACTCAACCCCTCAGGACTGCTTAGATATCATTTCTCATCTTGGAGCGACCACCTCAATCCCTAAAAATGTTCTCAAATTCTTGCAAGGAAATGTTGCAATGAGAACAGCCAATGAGAAAAAAGCATTATCATCTTCACAAGATCTTGTATTGAATGTTGCTATTGGTAATAACCAAATCGCCACCGAGGAAGCAAAGAGATATGCCCAGGATTTAGGTTTTGAGGCTTTAGTGCTTTCTAATGAGCTGTCTGGTGAGGCAAGAAAACTAGGGGATATGTTTGTCAAGATGGCCGAATACATACTTTGCCTGTATAAAACAACGCTTACACAAAGTGACTCTGAAGATTTCAAACGATTCAACAAAGATTTAATTGCTTTGTGTGGACTTGATGCTGAAACAAAGATTCAAACTCTTGTTCAGAATGCCTTACATCAAAAAAAGCCAATATGTTTGATTGGAGCAGGTGAGACCACTGTAACAGTTGTTGGTCAGGGTAAAGGTGGTAGGAACCAAGAAATGTCTTTAGCTGTCGCCATTGCCATGAACAAGCAATCAAACTTCCAGCATCTTGTACAAGATGGCTTCCAAGTGGTATTCCTGAGTGGGGGTACAGATGGTCAAGATGGTCCAACTGATGCTGCAGGAGCATTGGCCGACCCCCTTCAAGTTATGCTAGCCACTCAATCGGGCATTGAGGCTGAACAATTTCTGAGGAACAATGATTCGTATTCATTTTATTGTCAAGCAAACAGAGGGAAGGATTTGTTGGTCACTGGCTTGACAGGGACAAACGTGATGGATATTCAAATCTTACTTGTGATTCCTCCAGAACCCAATTTGAAATAATGTTGCTGGGTCGATTTTTAAGAAAGTGATACGTGAACTCTGAAACGCTCGTCTGATGTTTTGTAACACCTGAAATTTTGCTGACTTTAGGATGTCTGCTGTTCAATGCAAATTATGAAAGAAACCATTTTAATCTGTAGGCTTATATTGAAATAAATTTGGTGAAACAAATTTGTAACAAAAGTATGTTCCAACAAGTTGAAACAGTCATAGTTTCCTCGGAGGATTTTAAGATTCTTATTAGCTGGTTGCCCAATGAAGCCAGACTCCTTTCACAACTCCCCTTAGTTTGTAGTTCTGGATAAAGATAATCACTGTATCTGTGTTAAGAGATCACACTAAGAAGACAAACAAAGATCATTTATTGTCTTCCCATCCCTCTAGAAGAAACCACACTTCTCACTTACATGTATGAGCAGTTACAGTGCGTGAATCACACTAAGTTTCTTTATTTTGTAGTTTTTAAAAACATCAATTTCCTAATGGCTACTAGCAAATCGATTTTGATTGCAATAAAACCAAGAATTATATTGAATACACTTGGCAACTCATGAATGAGTCGATGTAAATATAGGTTTCAAATTACAGAGCTGTAAAAGATACATATTTTCTTTCTGTTGAAATCAAGTGTCTCATTTATCTTGTACTAAAATCACAATATATTGCTTAGTTTATAGTTTTTAAAACTATAAACAAAGTTCTTTTCACTATTTCTTCACAAACTTTTGCCAACTAAATCAACATTTATACTAAATACAAATAGCAACTCATAAACATACTTTGCATAAAGAAATAATGACGACTTTATATTTTGTGCATATGTATACATGTAGCAAAGTACTAATTTTGATACAGAAATTAATTGTAAACGTATTTGTTTAAATTTACGAAGTGGTGAAATAAACGTAATCTCCATTGAAATCAGATACATGTACACTGTATATCTCATTTATCTTTTTACGAAGACATGATTTTGCAGGCAAGACTTAATTAAATATATATCCAGTTTTGGAACACAATTATATTGAAGTTCTTAATCTTTTAAAGAAATTAATTTCTCAAAAAATAAAAACCAATGGGCCCAACTTCATCATTTCTAAAGTGTTAAAAATGTACAGAAAAACTTGCTGTTCACTTTGGACGTTGTTTTCAGCTTTGAATGATCGTAATGTGTTCAAGCATTGTGGACAAACTCTACCATCATTCCTAATCTCAAGAATGATTTACATCTGTTCCTATGAAGTGCCTTAAAAAAGTTATCATGACCAGATTATTGCCGGATATCAACACATTTTTAGATGTCAGTGAACCTGCCAGTACCAACCTAACAGAAGATGCTGAATCATTATGAGCATCTGGCACAGGCAGGAACATACCGTTAACATTCTGTTTGTTGATTTCTCCAGCACTTTGAATACCATCCAGCCCAAATCATCTTTGTTACAAAATTTGTCATTATAAATGTAAATCCCAGAATCTTCTTGTGGATCTTTGTTTTTAAATCAAGGTCAAGTGGCCAAGCTTGACTCCACAATCTCATCTGTACAGTACAAACACAAGGGCTCCTCATGGGGTGTCTTCCATGTACACACAAATGATTGCTAACCTCTGAACCCATCACAAGACGTTATAAAATAAAATGAGTTGGCTTTTTGAATAGTATGATTAATAGTGATTGAAACAAGGCACTTTAACTAAAAAAAAATTACTATGTATATGGGATTTCAGGCATTGCATGGTGAGGTATTGAATATATATTTGGTTTGCGGTAACACCATGTGTATATCTCCTTGCTAGGTAGATGACAAAAAATGACATTGTAATACTTGATTCCTGTATTGTGTTTTTTTTACAGACATCTCAAGTGCATTACGACAGGGCCCCCCGGGTAAAAATTTCCTGCTTAAAACTTGGCCACAAGTGTGTGTGTGGTGTCTTTTCCCCCAGCAGCAGGATGGATTTCTTTTTCATCCTATCCTATGCCTATAAATTTGTTTCTTTCTGCCAAAATGAATCTTTCATGAAATGTCACTTGTAATTGCTTAGGTTTGCACGATAACATAAGCGTTTGAAACATGCCATTTTGTCACGGATAAAATATATTTCATGTTGTTCTGGCATTCAAGTGTAAAGACTACACTAAGCTTAATAAATTTGCTTAATGAATATGCATGAAACCATATATTGCAGCGACCAGATCCAACCACAAGATTTGTAGAATTAAACATTTCTTTAAGTAAGTAAAATTAGAAGATTGGTATGGATCAGAAGTGCTTAAAAAGTGTGTCTATTTCTGGGTTTCAGGCACACAGAGGCTTGATTTTTCACCCCTCAAAATGCCAAAAGCTCAGAGCTTTCAGGGGCTTCACCTCCTGGACCCCCACCAGGGCCTCACCCCTGGACCCCACCATCGATGTTACAGACAATTTCCCAGTAAATTTAGAAGATTTATATGGATCTGATTTCCAATAAAAGTATGTCTATTTCTCTTTTTTAGGCACATGGAGACTTGATTGTCACCCTATAGAACGCCAAAGGCACAGAGCTTCAGGGGGCTTCTCCCCAACCCCACCGTGGCTTCCCCCCTGCACCACATCAGAGGCTGTAAGGTCAGCCCCTGGACCCCACCTATTCTTTTGTTACCCTCTTATAAAACAATCCTGGATTCGCCCCTGCAAACCCAAACTCTAACAACACTGGAACTTCAGTTCAGTTGACCGCTCAGCCATGAAACGTGAAGAATTATTCATTTCCATTCTCTAGCTTCCAACAAAAACACTGTTCAATCAACCTATGCAAATTTCATCTAATTTGGTGGTGCTATTTTAGTGAAAACTGCTGAAACCCCTCGGCCCAAGTAAATTCTACCTAAACAAAGATATCCACAAACCATGTTCCTATTCGCCCTTTGCACGGCCAGCCTTTTGAGTGTAGAGCCTTGACTTCGGGACAGCAGTGAATAGAAGCATTATATAACTCTGTTTTGTCACGGTAATGTCATCCAAACAGATACATAAATACAATACAAATGAAGCATGAAGTCAAGGCTCTACACGTACATGGTGGTTCCGTGCAAATGGCAAAAACCTGAGCAGTAAGACCTTGATATTTTGTCCTGTGGATATTAAACCAATCTCAAGTTTTCTACTCTCCATCTGCATGTTTCATGACAAAATAGCTATCTTAAGATAAGGTTATGATGCAGAAAAAGTATGAACACACCACTGTGACCTTAAACTTTCCACCCAAAAGACAATCCCCATTTTTTTCCCCACCAAGTTTAGCTCTAGAGGAATGGTACTGGTTGGAGCTTTATACATGTAATCAGTGAGATTTCAGATGGAAATATTGCTCTTGAGGATTGATACTCACTACTGGTATGAACTTTAGAATCAATGAGCTTTCAGATGGAAATATTTCTCTGGAGGATTGGTACTGGTATGAACTTTAGAATCAGTGAGCTTTCAGATGGA
>JAUELU010000029.1:18937213-18969349 GCA_032357145.1 Evasterias troschelii | reverse complement strand
AGCCAATACATAATTGCCTGAAATAGCGCCCTCTTGTGGATTAACCTCCGTCTTTAACCTACGAGTTAGAGCGCGTGTGGCTGATGCAGAGAAATAACCGCGATCTCAGACTTGAAATCAAGTCTAGTTCGTAGAGGGTTATTTCTAGCCACGGATTAGGCTAGTCCCGCCACAATACTTTTAAGTCTCTCAGCCCCTTGAAAACAAATCAAATATATTTTGGGACAACTCAACCTCAGATCTCTTTTCAATTTTGGCAGGCCAAACGTTGAATATTTTGCTAATTACCCCAGAATGTAACATCCCGAAAACATGCTTTTGTCCCAAACCGACTTGCTGCCAGTTATCATGAATTATCTTTCTAATTCCCCAGCCAAAAAATTTGATTAACTTTAAAGCCAAGATTTATCGAGTCTCCTCAAAAGTTGAAGCAGAACCCCCAGGTATAGCTTATTACATCATAATTAAACAATCTTTTTCTAGCACGACTCCCAAACTTGATCCAATTATTGGTTGGTCAATTTAGTTGCCTATTTAGGATGGTGCACACACCCACCCACAGTCCCCAAACCCTAACCCTGAGATTTCATATAACACAATGAATAATTATCTTTCAAATTTGTTTAATGCAGGCCTAAATTGTGTTCCACTTATTGACCCTTCCCAGCGTCCACAGAGTCTGCTGTTGAGATTTCATACTCAATACTCAAGTCAAGAATTATTTGTGTTAGTGCATTTTTATTTCATTAATGTATTTATTTAGGCCTATGTATTTATTTATTGTTGTTTATTTAAAACATTTTATTATCATTTTTTTTTTGGGGGGAGGGGAGATAAAGCTTCATTCACATCTCTGTTTTATGTCAACCCTTGACATCCAGTAATCAATGTATTTGAATTCACTCAAAAGCAACACTTAAATCGCCAACATGTATTTCACAAAAGAATTCATGTTTAATAACATACTGTTCACTGCTAGCATCTTTACAAACCAGTAGGCAAGCACAGAGATACAGAATACAATACAAGAAGCTGTTATACCTCTACAATAATAATAATAATAATAATAATAGTCTATCAAGGTTTATCCACAAAAATCTGGTTAAATTCTCACCTTTACATGGTAGATGGTTCTAACGTCAGACATTAATAGTAATATGACATAACCACACTGAAAATAAGTTCATTTACATATTGAAAAATTTAGTTTCTGATAAATCCAGGTGTAATCCTCTGTTTCTTTGTTGCTGTTATTGTTCAAACAAATTTCAATCTAAAGCAGACCCAACGTGGCTTTTTGGGGATGATCATTATCTGCTAGAAATAAAACAAAGGTTCTATTTAACATAAGTGTTCCAGAACGAACACAAAGTTACTTTACTTGTGAGATGGAAATGTCCCCTCCACACAAATTGAACCTCCACATGATGTTTGTTTAGCTCTCAAAATATTACTCTAGCTTTCACAAACACATTTACTTTTTGCCAAGAAAAGTTGGACATTTAACAGAAGCTCTAATGATTTCATTTGAAGGAATACAACTTTACATATAAAAAAACCCCATTAAGCACCCTTGCATATCGATAGTTATCACTGTTGTCAATTGTCAAAGTGCTGCAGCTGCAACACTCAGCCAGTTCATTATCTACATGTTACAGTTGCAAAGCAATTGTTTCCTGTGCATAAGGCATTTACATATTTTTTAGTTAAACACAGAGCATCACAGTAATTAGTGATTACAACCTTTTTACAAACCGTTCTGCACTGACAAACAATGTATTGTACGCTACAATGACCTTTATATAAATAATAACTATTCCATAAAGAAGAGGAACAGGCTATATAATGAATATTCATGAAGTAACATGATCTCTTCTGCAAGTATCAGATAACTCTTCTTCCCTGAATGCATACACTTTTTGACTTCAGTTGAGATACAAATTTGTTTCAGGTTTGGTTGTGACTACCAACATTAAAAATGGCACGTTAATTCATTTGTATTCTTATCTTGCACACGCACACATATCATTAAATAGAGGAATATGGCAGCATGCATTCCTTTACACCAAAATCTTTAGTCAGCTAGTTGATAAATTGTTTGACTGCACACACCTGAGTGCATTAAAGCAAAGCACGCAGTGAGCTGGTTGACAACGGTCATCATGCATAGCAGTTTTAGCACGTTTTAATATTTAATTTGTTGACAATGGGCTGCATGTGGATTAAAAAGATTATTAGCTGTTTTCATTTTCAGCTGAAAAAATATAAAGAGCATGGGTAGACCAATAACAAACAATGCAATTACATATATTTTAAAGTCAATGATGAATTGCCATCATTACAGTCACTCTTTAACAATTAGTTATACCACTGCAGAAATTAATTAAAGAAGCTACAAGGTACATGTAGAAGCAAAACTGAACAGTCAAACATTAATACTTTTCCATTTTATAATACACAATCCTTTTTGCAGTGTTCACTCTTTCCAAAAAAAAAGCTTGATCATGAAGGTCTACTAGCCTATCATATTAATAAACAAGAAATAACGGACAGATTTTACAAGGTTTCTTAAAGAAAAGCACATGCCATCATATTACTTGTACATAAGCATCTATTCTAGAGCTAAAATAATTATTACACAATGATATTAAGCATAAATGAGGTCATTGTTTACCAACCTATCTCAATACTCTTTGCATAGGCTGCCATAGACGAGGTTAATTAGGGGAAAAGTGCAAGTGTGTCTGTGTCACGTACAACTCTCTGCCAATGATTGGTGTCTCTTGAACTTGGGCATTGCTTACACTTATGACATCATCAGCAAGGGGACACTCAGTTAAATTAATGACTGGTGTTCACTTATACTTGGGCATTGCTTACACTTATGACATCATCAGCAAGGGGACACTCAGCTAATTAATGACTGGTGTTCACTTATTTTGGGGCATTGCTTACACTTATGACATCATAAGCAAGGGGTCTATTGGGAAATTCTTTTATCTTCATTGAAACCTAACTCTCCAAATCATTATCAGTGGTTCCTAATCAAGAATTTTTGGTGACAGCAACATCTGCAGCGAAATAATTAACTGGTCCAGTCATAAAAAGTATTTTCATAATGAAATAATGTTGATAATCTGGTATGGCTAAAAGTTTAACAAAATCTTCTCAGTGGCCATCCAAACACATTCTTTATCTTGCATTTTGTCCTGTGTGTTAGCAATCCAGATTCCAATAGATGACTTAATAATTTAAAAACAAAAATTGCTTGAAAGTCATAATGAATTGCATATCTTTTTCTTATACATGGGATAAAAAGAAACCTTTCAAATACAATTTAAAATATATATTTTTTGAAAGATAAAGATATAGATACACTAGAAAGGGAGAAATATAAACTAAAAATGGAAGAAACCACTATTATACAAATAAGCACCAAACAAACCAGAGGGTTCAGTCCCAAGCCAATGCAGCTTGTGCAGTGCCTATGGTTAAATAATGGATAGTCTTAACAATTTGAGGTATTTATATTACATTGTACTTACATATACCTACCTTTTTTGGAGACAAAGATGCTACTTTTTGTTTGAAGAGGCATAAATTCAAGGTAGCCTTGATCAAAATATACATACATAGAGGATACATCATATCCAGTTAGAGGGATGTCAGCTGTGTTTCTTGCCCTTAACTGCTATGACAATAATGTAGCAAGGCCTCTAGCCATAGCCTTAGTCACTATCTGATGAACTATCGCTGACATAAGCCATTCTTATCACAGGAGAAACAACACGGTCTTATATAACTGCATCCTAACATACCTTATGGTTGGTTTATTATTTCTACACATTTTTGATTACAAAAAGCAAAGGTTATCATTTGACTGTTTTCATAATTTTATCAGAGTTTTTAAAATGTCAATTAAATTAGACATACTTGAACAAGCATCTGGAACAATAAACAAAAGGACTGCAACTCTTTCTCACATTAACTTTTGAAAATTGTTACTATAATGTATACTCAATAAAATAGACAAATAAAAAGTACTATATACCACACACACTGATCCATGGCAATTGATTGGTTGAACATGAGGCATGCATCATCTACTATTTAACCATGTATTTACTGCTGCGACACTCCAAAATTCAATAATGGGCAGGTGCCTGTCCAATATAGATAAGTATTGGATGCTTGCAGTGTCACTACAAAAAGTAATTGACAGTCAAGGTTGTGTCAAAGGCTGGTTTCTACATGAGATCGTTTGTGTTGTTTTTTAGGGGTGAGAGTCCTTGCTGAAACTGGGATCTAGATGTTAGGAGGTACGTTGAAACAATAGCATTCCAACCTTTAGATAACCCCTGGAGTTTTAGAGTCCAAGGAGCTTTTGGGAACAGTATGCTCAGTGATAGACAAGTAGATCAAAGAGCACGACTTGTTTTATTTGGAGAAAAATGTCACTTTTTGTTTATCATGCAGACTTTGAAAAGGCTTAAAAAATTCTTAAATTTCCCATCCCATGGTTTTTTAAAAATAGTTTTCAAAATGTGGGTCTATTTTGTGTTTAATGTGAAAATTTGTTTCAATGACAATGATCCATGTGTGAGTTATATTTACATAAAATATCAAATGCATTGTATATTATTAACCTTAGGCGTACAACAAAATATGCATGTATTGAAGTATCATCTGCACTGAACAGTAAGGATCATACTGCAATCTAAATATTCACAAACCATTTTAGAAAAACTACACTGATGGCAATAAATCCTGTCTGCATGTTTTTTGATAATTTGGATCAAACTGTCAACATGTCCCAGCAAGCATTTTCGCAGATTTTCTGATTGGTTAAAATCTGGGTTTTAAGTTGGCCTGTAAATAATCATGTTCACAGGTGTGTCTTTACTAACCCCAATGATAGACACTCATTTAATATCAACCATGTGTTCACTATAATTTTGAATGCAAGCTTTAGAAAACATGCTTAAAATTATTTTCACAATGACCAACCAGGTTTTGTAAATCAGATTCTAACAGTGTTATGATCAGATTTCAACATAATGACATAACACACATAAGTGCTGCATGCAGACCATGATGCAACTGTGAACTTAACTGGATGTCTCAACTAAACCAATAAATAGGTTGTTCTTTATAATTATATCAGAAAGCCATTTGGTCAGTAAAAGTTTTAAAAGTTTAATAAGGTTGTCTACACAATATTCCTGATGGAATTAGCTAACGGCATGCACAATCAAAAAATAAATAAATAGATACAAAATGCAACGTGTGTGATTTTTCTTCATTGCCAACGTCATTATGATATCGTTGTTCTGTTGAAAATGAGCTGTTTTAAATACAGTGGATTCTTGCCTTGGGTCAAGTAGCAACTTTCTTTAAATGAAAAGAAAATATGTACAGATTTGGACTAGAGGAATTGTATGGGGTAAGACTTAGGAAACAAATCACTCAGTATTTAATCTAATGTGGGTTTCCTTCACATTAAATCGAAATGTTCAATTCAATTTTGTCTGATTTTTTTACATTTTCTTAAAAACACATAATGCTAACCAATTTGTTACATTGAACAATCCCTTGCAAAAAGAAGACCTTACAATTTTGATATTTTGGGGATAAATTTTATATCAAAACCATCCTCTAATTCTTATGGCATTTGCATGTTGCTTAACTGCATTCCAAAAGTAACTATCATAACTGTTCCACTTCTGCTATGATAGCTTACAAAGCATCGTTTTTCCTGTACAGAAATCTGTCATCCATTAAAAAGAATTAGGTATAAAAAAACAATGTAATGTTTAAAAAATATAGGGCAATTTTAGTGCCAAATTACTCTCAAAATGTTCTCACACAAATAAATCAAGTGTAATATTTGTTAAAAATAGGTTGTAACGCATCTCTTCACAAAATATTTAAGCAAACTAATTTGCAGCAACAGTTCAACCAAGTTGCTTAAAAACAAAGGTCCCTTTTTTTTATAAAATTGACAACAAAGCACATGGAACCACTTTACGCTAAAGATTTGCCTTTTTATTTAGAAAGAGAATTTTGACAAAGCTAACAGGAAATTTTGTTTAAAACATTAGCTCCCACATTCAAAGGCGTGGTGTTTTTGATTCATTCAGCACTTCATAAATTAAAATGAAGAATATCAATCACTTGAGATTTAATTGCCGTGAGAAAGACAAAGCATAACTTATTCTAAATAGAGGCTAAACAAAGCCAAGTACTTGGAAAAGCCTATCTGATATAATTCAGACAATCTGCACACTGTCTTGGATATTACTGTCACTCTTGTTTTGGCAAAGTTTGCAAATGTGTTTAAAACTTCTCCATATGGTTTAAAACTCTTCTTACTGGATGTTCACAAAAAACAAAAACAAAAACAAACCAAGTTCAGAGCATAAATCAGCAAAGATTTATAACAAATAACTTGTATTGACAGAATGTGAAAAAATGCTTTAATAAATACTTTTATACATGTAATGTATCAAAAGAAGTCAATACTACAATTTAAGGTGTAAGGACCTGAAATCACTTCATTACTTACTATCATACATCCTACCTTTTTTGTTTTATCTTAAACCAAGTAAGCTAGAGTACCACTTGAAATACTGCAAGTTTTCCTCTTCTGGACAGTTCAAAAACATTAGTTTTAATTTTTTCACTTTTGTAATAACTGTTTTACAGACATGAAGAAAAAAACACTCAATCAAATAAAGAGATGTTATTAAAAAATTCATTGTCAATCACAAAATCTATGACAGAAGAAAGAACTACTGTTGTACAAGGCTAAGGCTGAATATGGACATAAGCTGGGGGCTTCCTATAACTTGAGATGTCTCTAGGTGGGACATTGCTTCTGTTTTCAGGGGGAGATGGAGAGAGAGGAGGCGGAGGTTGATAACTTGGGGTACCTGACATATCTACCATAGGCAGACTGTGTTTATCATCATCATCTCCTCCACCAGGTTGATTGTTGCTATTGAGCAGAGGTTGCTGTGTCTCTGTGTACTCTGGAGGTGAAAGTGGAGGTTTCTCTGTCTTCATGATAAGTGGAGAAGCTGACGATGGCTGCTTCTCTCCATCTTCAATCTCATCTGCGAAGATGATGGGTATGCCTTTGTTAATGAATGTATTTTGGTCCTCATCTGAGAGTTTTCCCTTACGACTCTTACGATACAAGATGAATATGATAACTCCGGCTATGAGGAGTATGACTGCGATGACTACAGCAGGGAGAACGGTGCTTATCCACATGTCATTTGGTTGATTAGATCCTCCTCCCAAACCAGGGTCTGCAGTTGTTGTTGTGACTACCATAACAGGAGTTGTAGAAGCGCATGCACCCAGGGGTAAGGATTCTACTTCTGTAATGTTGAACTCTGGCAAAAATGCATCAATCAAAGCCTGCGATGGCTTCCCGTCAGGAGTCATAATCTTAGACTGCAGCTCCAAAATGAGTGCCTTGTTACACTGATCTGTGGGCAGGGTGTTATTTACCCAAGAAATTATCACAGAGCCACGTTTAATCTCGGTGATTGTTATTGCATCTGCATTGCTATCACCAAATGCCTCAGCAATTTTGTTGAGAATGAACAGTTGCATCTGGGGGTTGTTTATGAACTCATCATAATCAATGTCAAGAGTCATCCCCATTTTTATAGGTGGGGGTGGCTCATCCTCTTGAGAAGGTGCTGCTGCTACAACAACCTCAAAGGGATTTCGTACTTGTAGGCCCTGGCTGTCTTGAGCAACCAATATCAGATCATATCTTTTCTCCTTGGCTTGTTCTTTCAGGGGCAGACCATACAGAGTCTGTGACTTCTTGTCAAATTTCAGCCAGAAATTGGCAGACAGCTCATTTAGTTCAAATGTCAGTACCAGGAGACTCAAGTTTCTTGTATCACCGTCTTCAATATCAGAAAAGGTATTCCTACGAATAGTGAAGTTCAACAACTTTCCTTCCATAGCTTCAACACGTTTCAGACGTCTGTTCACTGTTGGAGGATTGTTGATGTAAGGAGTGGTCATAGGAGTAGCAGTGGTGTCAGTTGCAACAGTGGGAGTGGTTGCGACCAATGTTGGACTTGCTGATGGCGTTACCATTGATGTCGTCTTGGGTGGTTGAGGAGTTGTGGGTTTAGTAGTAAGTGCAGTGGTGACCATGGGAACAGTTGGAGTAGGGGTTGGCTCTGGCATGGAGGTACGTGTCTTCATGACAGAAGGGGAGGGTACAACAGTGGGGACAGCGAAGGAGACAGTAGGTTTGGGCTGGGGTGAGGAGGTTGCCATTGGGGTAGGGGTTACATAAACTGGTGATGCTGTGGGTGTAGGCCTCAAACTAACGCTAGACTGAGTAACCGTTGGCATTATTGAGGGTGTGGGTTCAACAACGGTATATGACCGAGTAATGGTCATTGTTGGTTTGGGTTGTAGGGTAGTAGTTTCCTTCACCACTGTTGGTTTAGGTGTGGTGATCGACGGCATTGGAGTTGGCATAGGTGTCCCCATTAGATTAGCTTGCCGTCTCACACGTCTCAGCCTATCAGGTCTATCGTTGGTCACACGCCAACCAATAACATCATGCTTGAGTTTGTTAGCCATGGAACCATCCTTTGATGCAGTCTCCAGGACTGTCACTACCGGGAACTTATCCACGCTGTTGGTCCTGCTGCAGCCGATCTTCCAACTCAGAGCAATCCCTGGATACTTTTCACGCTTAACATTACCTGGACCAGCAACCATCAGTGACCCATCAAGCAGGCTCTTACTACCCGCTGGTAGTAACCGAAAGACTTCCATCCCAAGTCTCGAATGCTTAGACATCTCAGATACCACTTCCTGACGTTCTTTGGGCATCATTTTGTCCCAGTTGGCATCCAGTATGATGGTTGCTTCAATTGCTGCCTCGTCATCATTGCAACTTCCTTTACTGGAAGCAGCAGTATCCTTGAGCGGTGTAGCGGAGGTTGCCAACACTCTCCTCTCTGGTAGGACGGAGATTGAGAAGATGTCTGTCACTAGTGCAGTAGCGGTGGAGTTGAAGGACCTTCCAGCAGCTGTGACCTGCATGTAGTACTGATCGAGATCTGCTTCTGATGGGATGCCCTGTATAGTTTGTGTTTCTTCATTGTAGAATAGCCAAAATGGCAGTGTATCCCTCCCAGCCTCACTTATCTGAAAGAAAAAGAAAATTCCACATTTTTATGTTAGTACGAATGATTAACAGTCAAGAATCTGTTTGCTGTTGAATAAATGTAATTAAAAAATTTACACCACACACATAGATCCTTGTCAATCGATTGGTGGAACTCACACCATGTGTTTTCCACTCTTTTGTCATGTATTTATTATCATTCAATCCAAAATTTAATATTGGATAGACCTGTCAAACAATACATATTTTTTTGAAACTTGCTGCCATTGAACCCATTTTAACCATGCGCGCCAGTACTTAAAAATATCTTCCGAAGAATCTGAGTGGTATTATTTTTCAGAACTTCTGAAGTAATCATTTTCCTTTGAGAATGTAGTTGTCACAATCTAATTCTGAATTGACAAAGGAATGACAAGAAAGGTTCTCATAATAAGCACCAAATTTGTTGTTTTCTTTTTGAAAGAGAATTTGCACAGAATAAATCGCAAAAAACTTGGTTGTAAGCTACATGTATGGCCAATAATCTGCAAGTTATGCTGGAATCTTTGCCTTACTCTGACTTCATACAAAAACATGATAAACAGTGGTTGGCAGCTGTCTGTTCCGGTATTCAACAATTATAGAACAAAAGGGCAAAAGCCTTGAATCAGGGATTACACAATGACCCCTGGAAAAGGGGAGATTTTGAGCATGAACTCCAGTACCACTGTCCCTATACTGCAAGCTTATCAATGGAATGTCCAGGTTAATATACATGTAAAACATCATACTGACTGCCAAAAAAAATAAGAAGTAGTTTTGGCCATTTATAAATGTCTATAGTAAGCCAGTTTGGCGTGTAAATCTGTCATCCAACGTGAAGAGTTTAAAAAGACTATTTAAGCCCACGGGTATATCCACATTCAAGTTTATTTTTTTATCAGGCAACAACTAAAGTTTGTCAAAAACAGGAAATTTCCAAACGAGCAAGACTTTGTATAATGTGAGTCTCAATTTTCAATGGCACAAATTAGAAAGAAAAAACAACTGAGAAAATCAGCTGATAGATGAAAAGTCCTATGTCTGTATCATATTATTCAAAACTTGTAATATTGTTGAAATAAATTATGAATTATTAAACAACAACGATCTGTGAAAGTAGTATAAAGCAAATATTGGATGCCTTTTATTCCTACAATAAAGCAAAATATAATCAACCGATGAAGGGAACAGTTGAGATTTTACCTCATGATTATACTCTGTTTTAATGTACTGATATGCATCCCATATTTGTATATTTAAAACAACACAAATTGTTAAACAATAATGTACATCTTTGTAGAATGTAGTGCGATTAAAAACAATGAGTTGTACATTGTGCAAATAAGTACATGTTTTTTTCCTCAGTAAAACTGTTTGTTTTTTGTAAAATGGATTTAAATTTGAAGGTAAGAATCAAGTAAAGTTTTAAAAATGTGTCCACAAGTTAACAATGTTTAACAAAATTCTTATTGTTGATTACTCGAAAATGATGGCAAAGCATAGTGGTTTAAAATGTAAACATGTACATGTATAATATCACAGAATGAAGTTTTATTTCTCAGCTGTTAAGGCAACAGCGCCCTCACTTGGTCATGATGGTATTCTTTTGATATACATGTATTGTATGAGCACTGCCTCTGACTGTGTTTACAACACCTTGATAGCATTGCCGATCAACAAATTATTGTGGTCATCCTCCATCCTCATTTAAGTCAACTGTGTTATGATTCATTGTGTTCAGCATCTTCAGTTCTAAGGTGACCATACATGCCGAACGGTCTATATGTAAATTCATCAGTAGACAGTCTTCATCTAATATTAATAGCATATGTCTTTCACATAACTACCACTATAGAGTTTGATACAAATCAGACGACAGATGGATAGACCAACAAATAATTAGAGGCTGTAATCTGGGGACCAAGAACTTGAAACCTAATGATGTCAAGTGATAGAATACGTCCCCAGGAGATTTTTCCAAGCTCATTCTCAAAGGGTACTGAGATGCCAAGGTTATGAGTGTAGTGGCTCAGTGGGCGGGTCAACTAAGTTCCCATAGGACTAGTGGACTTACTAACTAAAACCTCAGAAGAAATGACACACTAGCAAAAATGGAACATTTTGTTTTGGCAGACTTTGATTTGGACTAGGTTGGGCAAGAATTGTTCTATGGTCAAGAAATGGATGGAGGATACACATTACCAAAATCAATCTAGGTATTAAAACAGCCGAAACAGTTACTGGCAAAGATTAAAATTTATAAACATAGACAGTGTGCAATTATATATCCATTGACCATTAAGAGTATTAATCAACAACCCACAAACAAATGTTTTCCTAACAAACTTCAGTTTCTTTTAGCAAACAAATTCTTTAGGGAGGATCTGTCACAAATAAATTCAATTTGACAGTGAGCTAACAAAATAACATAAAAAAATATGCAATTTATGATCATGCAATTTATTCAATTTGTCTCAAGGACCATAGTGCTGATGTCAGAAAACTAATCTTGAAGTTAGAAGAAAATTATTTTGAGTAGTACAAAATTAAATTCATGCAGTAAAATTTCTTAGCAAAACTGTACCGCATAAGTTCACATACAAGTCAAGTTTCACAAAAACTGGATGGATTGCCTCTTGACCTCCTTCATAGAGTAGGTATTGTGTCAACCAAAGGGGGGTGGGTGGGGGGGGGGGGTTATTTACAATCTTCCCAACAAGCTTCTCCACCAATCATTATCCAATGACCATCAATTTTCCAACTTAATGGAACTAAACAGGGTTATGATGCGTTTAAAATGCTAGGAAAATCTTTACTTTTGTAACAAAGGAGGCCAGAGTTCTAGCATCTAACCATTAGTGCTGTATTTCAGACATTGATTGTTCTGAGTCATGCCATTAGACAGACATATTGATTCATAATTAAGAGTGGCTGTATAAATGCAAGATGCAAAAGCAAGCTATGCTAGTGTAAATGGGAAGGGAAGTAAACACTACTAGTACTACAGGACAAACTGCAAGGAAATTAATAAACAGACAAAATACACCTGATATCTGAGTATTATGATTACTTGATGTCACACTACTTTTGATTCCATGCTTAGTTATGCTTATTGCTACAAAGTAGATACAAATTATTCTAAACGAAGTTAACTATGAATTTAATTTAGTCGCTGAGGGAAGACATTTGATTGAGCAGGTTTATAATTCTAATCTCTGGTTGCGTTTAACTAGTGAGATACATTGGTCAGACTAAATATGAAGAGTTACATGTAATGTACATGTATATGTACATCACTGTATTAATGAAGAGTCAATTCAATTCCATCTTCTACACGTAGGTATAAATAATCACACAAATTCAACCACACTTGTCACAAATGTATTGAAAATACAAAAACAAAATGTGTATATTTTATTAAAATTTTGTTTACTCGACTTTGACAGTATTTCAGATGAAACTGTTTCTCCAGAGAAGTTTTACTGGTATGGACATTACAATCAGTCAGCTTTTAGATTGAAACTTATCTTCTTCTTTTTCTTCAATAATAACATGTGCAGATCATGTACTTTGCACACACACAAGTAACAACATGCAGAGAAAATACTACAAGTCTTTGTTTAACAGTGACAAGATGCTGACAGAGTATCTTAACCATTGTGGGTCGATATTGATCACTGTGGGTCAAATATGTCAAATCTATTTACTGCAACAATTTCACACTTGCATTTGTGGCATAAACAGGCACTTATAAATCAATCAATGCTCTATATCACTTAGAAGTGTCAATCAACGGTTATTTTTTGTTTTAAGAATGCAGGATATTTGGAGAGGTAGAGTTCTTTGTTTGATTAAACTTTGATTATTAGGGCAACATATTTATATTGTGTAGAAACTTTATAAACGCATAGTGTTTAAAATTAAAGATGAAGTGTTGTGACGTCCTAAATTATGAATTGACATTTAAACAACTGTGGTGGATGTACACCACTTTTCCTTTTGAACAGATTACACTGAAACTTTTTCAATAATTAATTTCAATGTTAATGGATTAACCAGTTTCAATACAATCAAAGACATCCATTTAAGCATACCATTGATGGTTTAACTGGGATGGTTTACCTGAATTGCTATCACCAGTGATAACAAAGTTGTTTACACAGTGCTCATAGATTTAGTCAATGTCCCTGACCATGAAATGAAACCCATGTCAATGTGGTGGTATACTTCCGGCATACCAGTTGACAATATTTACTTTGTGTATGGTATCTGGATTAATAGCCATCTGCTATCTGTATATACTTTGCAGTATATATCACTGTCACAGCCATCAATAAATAATCCCAGTTGAGATCAGCTATTCTGCAGTATTATTGTTTTATAAACTAAAATAACTGCATTACTGCAGTATTATTGTTTTATAAACTAAAATAACTGCATTAATGGTAATTGTCATTTTACTTCAATTAACTTGCACAATGATTGACTGAGAACTGAGCATACATGTACCTACATTTTTTATTCACACTTCAGAATCGTTTGCCTACAAACTGCTAACTTCTGTCCTCAAAAATTGTTATATAGTTTTCTAGCAGCAACTTTTTGTTCACTATGGCACCACCATCCATACTGGCTGATACATCTCATATTGTATATACTGTCATTTATAAGAAGTTCCAGTATGACACTGATAAATCATACTGGTAGACAGTGCCTAGTCTACACTAATGTTCTTATGGACTTCACCAAATATGGAAGTGTGGTGAACTGTTAAAAATGCACATAACTCAGGCTTTCTTTGTAGTATGGTCATAGTAAGGGCAAGTTGTTGTAACACAGCAATTTCATCTCATTAAAATGGTGCAAATGGTTATCATCTACAGTTACATTGTAAGTCAAAATATTCATAGAGGAATGGAATGCAGAGAGGAATGAACTGATCTTGTGTATCTTTTTGTTTAGTGTAGCCTAAACGTGACATACTGCAGACTGAACAGAAGTGACACTTTTACTCTGACGTCATCCATAATTAGGAACACAATCTTTAATGAAGTTATAGTAGAACATAACAAACAACTATAGGCTACTACTAGTACTACTAGTAGTAGATTGTTCTGTTATATTCCCCGTTTCCCTGACTTTGCTTGTAATTCAGACAAAAGTATCTCCCCAAAGAAGGATTGTTGAGGAAGACTTAGACTCTACATGTACTTTTGTAGGCTACACTTCACATGTATTTTAAACCCTCCTAACAGATTCAAAGCTTAAATGATGGTATGTAAACACAATGCTACAATATTTGGATACGCCCTGGACAGCCCTTATTGAAAGCCACTGAGATGACCCATAGACCAAGAACGACTGATTACAATAGGTCAACATACCCAGTTACCTCTTGTGTTTGCTGCTCAAATAATCCTTAAATCTCACCTCCCCCATTTTCAATCCCACAAAACAGGCAATCAAAAACTTGTGGCTTCTATTAAGTCAATAGTCACTGCACTTTTTAGTTTACACCGTTCTCTGCAAAGCTACTGAACTTTTGAAAACAAATTTACATATTCTAAAAAATCATCCATCTTGTCAGTCACTGTACTTTCTAACAATGAGATTTAGCTCATATTAAATCTGCAAAGCGCATGCCCAAGGAGAAATCTAGCAGATTTATTTTGACAAAGCTTGAAAATAGCAAAGGAATGTGAACAGTGATTGAGAATTCCAACCTGTTTTTATATTACCTATTACATTATCATTATTTCCAGTCCATAAAACACTTTATTTTTAGCTTTCTTTTTTAAAAAGCTATCCAAAGAAAGTGAAAATGTCAAAAGTTTCAAAGATGACGTGCTATTAACAAGCCAAATGGACTGGCCTACAGTGGAGGTTTTTAACCAGAAGCAACTTCTGAGTGCCCTCAGTTTTTTCCAGTCAGTCGGACCATAGAAATAGCCGGCTGACATGTATCTCCCACCCGTGCACCTGGATGTTCTTGACTTACACATGCCAACTTACTGGGGTACTTTTAACAAGGGAACAATGGACCCCACAAGGTAATTTCAATAGGAACAATTGAGCCCCACAAGGAAATCATAGAACAACAATAGCAGAACCCCACAAACCGGATTTGTACGGCCAGGTGCACCTAACATGCTATGCATTTTTCAAATATAAAAAGAGGAACAGAAGGTACTGGAAATCATGCCCCTAATGTCAATTTTCTTGATTTGGTTTGTGTAATCCTGATTACAAACCTTCGTCCCCTTGTCATACAAATGTGGCATGCAAAATGGACGGGCAGCCACAGTTGTTTATTTTTTTTACTCGGCTCTATGGGAGTTAAGCCTAAGCATTCCAAGATTCCAGCATACTATGGCAGATTATCGGCCGTAGCATAAGACTGATGTTTTGCGATTATCGTACATGCATAGCCTACTCATATTTTCTCACAAGAGAACCACAAATTCAGGTGGATATATGAGAACCTTCATTGCTTTCTATTGTCAATCCAGAGTTACATTATGGCAATGATACTATCAAAGGAAAACGATAACTCCACCATCTACAAAAGCTCCAGAAAAATAGTAACATAGGCCTGGAATTTGTTTCCAAATGCGCCATTTCCATGGCAACCAACTATGAAATTTTATCTCAAAGTAGCCCCTAAGTGCCTGTTATATCCTTGTCATGTTGAAATAGAACATGCGATAACACTTGCTTTACATGTAGCTTGCGTAATACCTCAAAGAAATCAACCTCACGCACAATACTAATGTTGCTATACTAATTAGTAATACAGACAAGGGAGAAGGTACAAGTGATGTTCTCTTAGTTGATTTCAAGTTTCCCATCAATTTTTAATAGTGTTATCAAGTTGTGTTAAGAAACTTTAGACGATGATGCAGCCCTCACTGTTGGTATCAACTGATATAGTCTTAAAAAGTAAACAGTTTTATTAACTTTGTCTATTAAAAATGAATGAAAAATCATTTCAAAGTAGGTTTGTCAAATTCATATCTGATAAACATGCAATTTGGTTAAAATTAATTGCTCAGATTGTTAGTGACCTCATAATTGATGTACAGTTGTATTTTGCAACCAAGACTGAAGAAAATTTCACACACAGCCGTATTCTATATTTCCATACTCTAGAGCCCTAGTTTCTTTTGTTAACCTGTTTTTTGAATGCCCTACTTGTTCCAGAATTTGTTTAGAGAAAGAGAGAGCTGAGATCTTTTGTCATTAAATCCATTTCATTCTCCTGGACTCGCGCACAGGTTTGTTGTCCCGTTATGAACTGTCCTGAAATTTCAACCAGAATAAATGGAGTTGACCCTGGAAAAATGAAGCATTTGATCCTGAAATTGACAAAGAATTGTGGGAGGGGCTATGAACTCGGCTATCATTTCCCATTAAGAAGGATGACTCATACTGTGTAGCAATGACAACTTTTCCCCATCCCCCAATTTAGCATAATTCTCATATAAATAAATGCAGGGTTTTGAGACAGACAATGTTCATAAATCTCAACCAAATAAATGTTGTAAACTACTCAGTATGGAAATAGTTCTCCAGTGAAGGAGACAGGGAGTTTCTATCTGAATTATTTAGCTTGCTTGCAACATCATTAAATCCAATAAATTCTCAAACCCAGACTGTCTCCACTGACACCACAATCAATCAAATAAAAAACTTCAATCATTTAATAGCATTGAAGGATGTCCAACACATATGTTGATCAACAAAGTGTCTTTTCAAATGTGGAGGCATTATGTTTGTAACAAACTTTCACATCTTAACATACGTTAAGACACACGCAAACTACATCTACAGTTGAGTTACATGTAGTAAAAGTAAAACCCTTCTGTCTTTTCTATGAAATTCAGACACTTTTATTACACGAACAAGTGCACTTGCAGGGACTGGGGAAAAAGTAGAAACACCTGTAGTCAATTTCTACACAAGCTAGTACTAGTTAGGCATACATGTTATTTGGTTTTACCCTTACACACTGATATAGGTTTAAAGTAACAACATAGCTCTTTAAAAAACAACATCACTTTCTAACATCATTCGCTTGAAACTAATCTAAATTCAACAGTCTACAATGTAAGTTGTTTTGTTTAGGCACTTGCTTTATTAATCAAGTCAATTAATTAAGAATACATGCACATAACCAGCAGGTAAATGTAAATGTAAACAAAAGCCTGTGGCAGTTGCACAAAAGGTGCTTTGGCACAGAATAATTCTATCGAACCTTCCCATGTACTGACTCTACATCCTCCTTTATGATGTGGACTCAGTGCAAGTTATTGTGAAGATGCTTGGTAACCCAGTATTTCCACATGATTAGACTGCCTGTACATCTCAAGGCAGATTAATCAAGCAGACGTTCAAGCCTTGCTGTGTGATTCATATGTACATGAGTTACACAGCGGATTTCAATGTATAAAACAGTGTAGTCATCAGCATATGCGAGATGCAGATGAGTGCTAAGGAGTAAGGGGTCGTGTTACATTTCCTAGCACTGTAAATTACTCATCTTGTAGCCCTCCAGGCATAGCCATAAAAAGACCATCAAAGGAAAACTCACTGAACTTTTACAAGGTTTGACAATACAAGTCGTTGGTATTGACTTTCCCTAGGCCTACACCATGGAGAACTACGGTACATACTATACAAAATGCCCAACTACAAGTTGAAGTCTTTTTTTTTGGGGGGGGGGGGTGAAGTTTCTTTACAATGGGCAATTCATAGAACAAACACGCAACTTGTAAATTCCCCCAAAAGGAGGAGTCTACTTTAGATACTACAAGTATTAGAAACAGGGGTGTTTTAAGTTTACCCAAGAAAAAAAAAAAGAAAAGAAAAAGAAGAGATGAATCAGCTGAGTCAATGAGTTGTAATGCTACATTCAATTCATTCAATGACCTTTTCCCAGCCCTAATGGGATTCGTGTTATACCTTTTACACAAACACTGTCAACACACCTAAAGACAATTAAAAATTAAAAACTATTAAAGACATACTTGATAGAGTTACAGAGTGCAGACCCTCTCTCTCAGTCAACAAAACCAATTTGCGTATGATGGAATCCATGTTCTTGTCAACGTAGTGCAGAATGCTATTTGCATGTATAATACATTGTTGATCATCATTTAGACAACATCCCACATGTTTTGAGAGAGAGGCAGCCATGATTATACACACTCAGTGAGGAAGAATGTAGTCAGTTAAGCTTAGGATTGACTATCTGAGATCATCATATAATTTTGGGGGTCTTTGACAGACAAGCTTGGAGGAGGATGTCAGCTTCTTCAATCCGACCCCCTCTACCCAACGACAGCAGCAGTCACTGGAAATGTAATGTAACGCCATCTTTAGAGGAGGATAAGATTCAAACTTTGTTTTATTTAAACAAAAGTTACACTTAAAGGGAAACGTTGCCTTCGGGTTGAGCGCTTTTGGGCGATAACAAGCCTTTGATGTATAATGAGCACGGTCGGAAAGATGTTTAAGAAGTAGAATATAATGATCCACACAAACGTGCCTTAGAAATGCTTCGCTTTGCTTAATTTCGCGAAACAAAACGCTCCGCCATTTATGGGAGTCAAGATTTTGACTCCCATAATGGGAGTCAAGATTTTGACTCCCATAAATGGTGGACAAATTCTATTAGTCTTATTTCCAGTCGCAGCTGTTGAACTACAACGGAGCAATTTTTTTTTTTTAAATGTTACGATTACCATCTGTTTATTGTTTTCCAATAAATATCCAGTTAATAAATGAATGATTGGCGAGGTTTTAGTTTCTTCTTTTTTGACACTTCTGTTTTCTTGGCGATCCATTTTGACAGTGAACGGTGTGGACATGTTTACTTGTATACGCACATGTCGTCAACGAGTAGAGAATGGTATATACCTGGTGTTCATGTGATAGGTTAACCAGGCCACAGGCTACGGCGCCAGCCTACTGCTCTTCATCGCGCATTATTGCCCATTACACTGACGATCGTATTGACGCCTTGAAATACGTATGCATTTCGCGGGACATGTCTTGGGGGTCAGAGGTCAATGTTTGTTTTTTTTAATTACCATTCACTAATTATACCACATTAAAGGTGTTTTATTGCAAGAACAACTCATAATAAGTATAAGTTTCAAAACAGTCAAGTTTCATGAGATTTGAAGGCAACGTGTCCCTTTAATGTTTTAAAGAAAAACTTTATTTATGAACACAAATGTGGTAATTATTGTCCCATAAACAGAATGTGAAAAATTAAACAAATTTGTTTAACCAAATTGTTGTTTTGTCAGTACAACCGTTGCTCTATGGTACAATAAGGTTGAACAAACCTCACTTTGGGTTAAAAAGGTTGTATCATACACAATTGTCAATTAATCACAGTTTGCTCTGTGCACCAAGGCCATATCTTACTCAGTCAATTTAAATGTTTGAGTTTTTAGCAAAGATACAGCTTTGTTGCTCCATGAAAATTTAATTTGCAATAAGGTCAAACTCATCATACGTCCTGTTGCCCTGATTTGACATATTCTACAATAGATCTTCTTTAGATCTCCATTTGACTGTTACCTCTGAATGATACCTCTGCACTTTCCCATTCTCTAAGGACATTGATATTCTCATAAAGAGCATCTCAAATGAGATTAGGTAAACTTCAACAGCAATCACTAAAGCGATCAACAGTTGGCATTTTTCAAGCTGGCCACTAGGTCCCACTGCACTCACTCATTTGAAACTAATTGTAAGGCCTTTTCTAGCAGGTTTCTGTCATAAAGCCTGTGCAAAACTGATGCCTGTATGAGCTTACAGTACACACTTATCAAATTAGGCTTGGTTAACTGGTCTGACCAAAAAGCAGCATGAAAGGCCAGAGGATCGATATACATTGATGCAATGTAAATTGACCCACTTCTGAGGTCTCCTACATGTAGAGGTGCAGAAACAGCTCAGTACACCTACCACTCTACTATGTACTATTCAAAAGCGACTTATTTGGCAAACAGGACCAATCCTCCACTGACCAGATACTAGTAGTTCATGAGACAAATGAACATAGTTTTGTTGCTTTTATTTGCTCTACATTCTGACTCAGTGACTTGTACTATTATTGGCACTGCACTATTATTGGCACTGCAATAGCAAGTTCAACCAAGCTGACAAAATCCTTTCTCATTGCACACAAATATTATTACATCAGTGGTTGGTGATTTTTTTTCCCCAATCTGCTTTATTTCAACAAAGACATTGCGTAATCAACCTGTTAATATTTCTTCAAATTAGGCGGTTATGTTGTTAAGCAAATATCAATATCAGTATTTCTGATGCAAATATTTCTCTGTCGTTTGAAGTTGGAACTAGTAGCACCAATTTCTTTAAAAAAGGTTCCATTCTAATGTCTGCTTATTAAGTTCCAAGAGACTGCGCTTGTACTGCAATAGACATTCTCTTGATGAGGAAAATAAGAAGTACATGTGATAGATTGTCAGCAGTTATCCAGTCCTGCTGGCAACTATCCCAAAAATGTTTTACTAATAAATATTAAGTAATTTTCAAGGCACATTTGATGAGCGTCTGTTTGCCTGATATGAGAAACTGCCCAATAACTAACATCCGAAAAAATACTGGTAGAGAGGTAACCATGTACTTTCTTGCAAATAAAATACACAAAAATCACCTCGAGTGCCTCTTTAGGTAGACTTTAAAGCCATAGAAGATTTTGGCCATGTTCAGACAGCGTAGTTAAGTTATACCTGAACCGGTTTAACATATCGAGCAGCGGGGGGCGGTCATATGAATAAAACTACATTGTGTTCAGATAACTCGAAGTTTAACCCGATACGGTTTATCTTCGGTTTTAAGAGGTCTTTAGCCGTGTTCGCACTGTTCACAAAGTCAATGTTCGTGTACATCTGTTTATATTTCCTAAGAAAGAGTGTGTAACACAGTTAATACAAATGTTTACAATCTACATTTGCTGAAAGAGAAAATGTATTAGGCCTCCAATCTAAGTGACCATACACCTGTGCATCTCACAGTATGTAGTTTAGCTTATTCTTCTTCTATTGTATTCTTTTGATCATATACTTTATAATTACTAAACTTGCCGAACAAAACGAACCAGTGAGAATTGAAGCTTTACATGTATGAGAGGTAGGCCTATAGTAATATAAAATATTCTGTTGTATTTGTTGAACAGGGACAATGGGACAGGGTCTGCTCTGCTTATGTAGTTTGCTGTGTGAGCCAAGAAATGTAAACAAGAAGCTCACATGGACAGCAAACATTCCTTGCCAACCTGCACTGAGTTACAGTGGAGGCTAATAAATTTTGCTAGCACTGATTTTTCACTTTTATGGTAAGCAGAGCCATGAAATTGGACCCATGTATGGAATTCCAAAATGAGGTAGTGCATATGATGTAATTGGACCAGTCCTTTTAGAGTACTTGCCTCAGGGAAAGTTACTCATTTGTATGGACATGGAGCAATAAAACCATGGTAAAGGACAATAGGTTAGAACAGACAGAAACATGTAGTAATAAATGGGGTTAAATGGACCAGCCAGTGAAAGAACCAATTATGTGGGAGAACATTACATTGTAATCTATGGAAAAGGTCTACTGAAGGTAGTCACCATGACAATATTAGTAGCAATATTTCACTGAGTTTTGTCAATCAATAATATGTAGTGGATGGCAATATATTTTTTTAGTGGTGTAGTGACTGAGAATTGTTATAATACACAATTTAGCAAGGTTGTTTAAAAATTCTGTATAATTCCTTGGCACTCACCAGACCTTCAGTATGAAAATGTAGATTGTAGGCTACATATTGCCACCATTTTTGTTATTACCGCGTATCATTAATTGGGCCCCATACTATGTTTCCTTTTAGCCATAGTCTCATGGGGGGAAACTATGGTGAAACCATGAAAACATTTTATTCTCTGTACATTGACATGAATAATTGACTTCAAATGATCATTTTGACAGATCATTTTGACAGAAGATCTATGAACCTGATGACAGATGAGATGTATTTCCTAATCTCCAGAAAATTTGTTTTTATAAGGAGGGTAAAACAAAACTAAACAAATTCATCACACTAACAAGGCCTGCAGTAACTCTCTCATCCGCAATTTTTCTCAATTTATTTTTCTTTTTTGGGTGAAGAAGCTTAATATAAGGAAAGCAGACGAAATATGTACAGAAAGTGAAAGTTGGCCGCACTCCAACAAGACCAACATGTATTTGGGTCATCCAAGCACAAGTAATAATGTTTTTAATAGATTTTATGAAGTCAAGTGTGCTTGTATTGCGTCAAGAGCACGCATAAACAAAAACAGGTCCAGACAGTAAACTGCCATCTACATTGAACCATGACTGTAAATTCACATATTCAATCATCAGTAGGAGGGCATGGGGGGCATGATAGGAGAGCCAATTTTTCAATCACTTCTTTTTAATTGGATACATAGGAATTGGAAAAAGGTGAGGTCAAAATGCAGTGAAAGTCACGTAGGGTTGGAATGGCTAACTGTGCTCTGACTAGTGAGATCAACCTACCTATGTAAATGAAGCTTTGTTCACTAAAGAAAAACTGATTTGCAACTACAAATGTTTAACTGAACACTTATTCTTATAATCTTCCTGCTTTTGAATGGGGAAAATTTAGTTTTAAATTGTCCTGACAACAATCTTCCTTGCTCTTAAAAATGAAATCATCAACAAAATTTCTACAGTACACACTTTTTTAACAGTTTGACTGCTGAGCCCGAGTATACTCACGATAGTCAGTGGGTGCTGAGCCCGAGTATACTCGGGCTAGTTGTACAACATTGTGCTGCCCTCTGTAGATCAAGGATTGAAATGCTGTTCATGTATAAAACGTGTTGAAATACGTTAGGGGAACCAATGGAGTTGTTTTTGATAGTTTTATTCATTGGGCCCCGGCACCAGCGGTAGTATAGTAACCCGGAAGTTTATACTTTCCGAGTTAAAAAATGGCGGCGCCCAGCTAAAGAGTGAAGTAGTTAGTGAGTGTAGCAGAGCTGTTGTTGAAATATTTGCAGATAGTGACTCTGAAGTAAGTGAGTTTGATGGAAATGATCATTCTGATAATATAGAGTCTGAAAGTAATGCCAGTGTCGTTGAAAGTGAATTTGATCGACAGGAATCGTCCGATGATGACAGTGATTTGCAGACGGTGAACTTCTGCAAATAGACATTTTTTAGTAACAATGTAAAATTCCACCTCACCAGACCACCTGCTAAGATGTAAGCCTATACAACTCCAAAAAAGATATGGGGTGTAATAGAAAATAAAAGCAACAGTGTCATTTATTTGAATGTTTTTATTTATAAATCTTTGATGTAGTTCTCCAAATAAAATCTGCAGAATCGTGGGGAGAGACAGTGTCAAACTAAAACATGAAGTTTTTTTGTAAGTTTTGTAAAACATCTGCAGCACCATGGGGAGGGACCGTGTAAACAATTGCAGCAGTCAAAGTGTTAAGCAATATCACAAATATTTGAAAAGACATACATAGACCTACAATGTGTGTACCATTAATTAAGTTCCCCGGTACGAAATTATGCATTTCATACACGCAAATTGCATACGTACATGCATCCATGGTCCATGTATGAATTAACTTTTAAGTGATCATTGCAATTCAACTAAAATGTACACAAACATGGACACCCACACACAAACCCCCTTGCTTTTCCAAACACATGATTTGGAACACTCTTGAACTCTGGAAGTTGTCATATTACTTTCTCACCTGGGACCGAGTATGCTGGGAATATTCACATCTCAGATCAGCAAGACATGAATAATGGGTGCCTGACTGACATTGATAAACAAGTTTTAACAACTGGCAAAATTTCACTTATACCAGAAGCTGTTTATGTTCCAATATTAACCAGAAACAAACCTTGTTAACAAACTGGGTCACAAAAGACTAGTGCTTTTTGTCCACAAATCCAATAATTCTTCCAGTAGGAAGCCCTGTTTACATCAAATTTGACCCTTTTAGCTTAGAATGAACTCAACAACCAACAGCATAATTGTCCTCAGTAAACATTTTTTTTTACAACTTAATAAAATAGACCTCTTTGATTTAAACAGCTTGAGTAACTTCTTTTTTCCCCACAAGGTTTGTTTAAAAAAGTGAGTCAAACATTGACATTTTGCAGAAGTTTTTCATTTTTGAATCCGACCTTAAACTTCAGGAGAAAATTTGAATGTCTTATTAATGTTATGAATAACATGGGATTTAGCTTTAAGTAATCCAAGACCAAGATGTACAAGGAGCCGATTTCATTCCCTCTTCTGATGATCAAAGCAAGTAGTTTCTCATCACACTCTTACAGAAGACATCACCTTCACAGGCGAACACCCATAAGCCTATTTGCAGTCATCTCATGACTGCAGCTGCTAGTTCATTGAAAGCATACTAAGTGCCAAAAGTCCAATAAATATTTCTCCTTCATTTATTTCAATATGTCCGTCACAAACACATCTGTTGGTGAGGAATCATGGACGGTATGTTCTCCTCCTTTTACAAAATTCTGAAAAAGTAGACTGACCCAAGAGTCGATTCAATCTATGGTGTGGAGGTTGGGATATTAGGAAATTATAAATCAAAACAAGTGGACTAACTTGCATTCATTAACATTTTCACTGGTGAAACCTTATATACCATAATGGAGCACCAGCCTACAACTCAAAGTGGTAGTGAAGTCACCGATGAATGAATTTCCGGACAAAAACTACTGCCTACAGTGCACAATGCTAGGAAACGGGAATTTCATTTGATGTAGAAGAGTAAATTAAGCAAACTTTTTTGTTTTTCAACAGTAATGGAAGTATGGGGGAAATACTGGATGATTGCACTGCTATTCTGCAACCATTACAGCTTTAGAATATCAATTAAATCAAGGCTCTGTGTTTATAAATACCAGGCTTTTACAGGTATCATATTTGTTCACATTATCAGCCAAACTACATGTCCACATAATATACACTGTATTTGAGTCACTTTGAGAAATCTACTGATGTTTTACTTTAAGACAGAAGTTGGGTTTTAATATTGCTTGGTATTAGTCCATACACTTCCTCCATGGTCTTACCATAATATTACCAAGTGCAAGTATGTTTTGAGACCAGGACATTGATTTAAACACAAGGGGTATCCATCTTGTTTACCAAACAAGTGGACTTTGTACTGGCCTGATAACAAGGTATCATGATGACTTGGAAACAGTGATACACTGTAACAATGATAGTACAGGTAAGAATGGGAATATTCTATATACATGTAGTATCCTCCAAATCTCTTTAGGCCTTACATGTAGCTTTCATTTTATGACTAGCCTTTTGGAGGCCACTTTGATGGGCAACTTTCATGAAAGTGAGCATAACATTTTCAAAACAAGTAGGCCTACATATGTAATAGCATAAATGAATATAACAATACCATTACACCAATAAGCATTTCAAATTCTGGGCAAAAATGTGTTTTTAAATATATATGCTTAATATTAAGAGATGTGTGGCCAAATGAAATTAGATGATGTTGGAAACTATATTCTCACCAGAGAAGATGTTGTAAACATGGTGTTACCAGTGTTAGTGTGGTATTCTAAAATATGAAACATCCATACAAACCTTGTATCTTAAATTGTCTCCAAGAAATGCGTCTTCAGGGACAGCATATTTGAATACTCTGCCCACAGTTGCTGTAACGTCCAACATACCAGCTCCCAATGACACTGGCTTCCATAGTTCTGCTCTATCCAAACCTGAGTTTACAGTCTCAGGGGATTCATTCTTGAGTTCACTATGAAGCCCGCTCCATGCTCGTGTGTTGCTTATTTGGTCTGCGTTTACAACGCTAGCAGTCCTTGTCAGACACAGTACTACTGTTATCCATAAGATACAATCCCTTGAATGAACACTCATATGCAAAGCCATGATGGTCAAATCAGTTACTCTTCACAACCAAGATTGGTTGTTTCACAGCGAGCAAAAGTTAACAGAATTCTGTCAGGAAAAAAAATTGAAGGGTTTAATCTGTCTGATGACCCAGTTGGATGACACAGTCTTTGATTCAATGTCTAGTGCTTCTTCCTCTGATTCAAACTTGAGCTTAAATCCAGCCTATATCCAACTCATCAAGAACTACCATGTTGAAAACTGCAGAGGAAAAAACAAAACCAATCAAATTAAGCTTTAAAGAGAAAAAATACAAAAGTTAATGCAATTTTTGTCTTGTCTGTTGATGTTTTTTTATTTTATTTTTTCAAACTAGCTAATTTTTAAGGCATATTGCTTTTTTGCATATAGAAACTCCCAGAGGCATGCAGTTTGGAAAAAATAAATATTTCAATAATCAATTTTTATTATTATAAAATAAGCGCATACAATATATTCAAACAATGTGTTTTAGATGCTATGAATTTTCATGATGTTGCGGTTCCTCAAAATCCAGTATATGACTCCTTCAAACTCTCCAGTATACAAATGACACAATTAGTCAGAAGACTACAAAGGTGTGAAATGACATGTTTTCAATTGCTGGCCTCCTCATCGATACCATTCACAAAAAGACTCTCACATCCAATTCAACTCTCACCACCCAGTGCATCTTCTATTACAATTTATCACACCATAGAAAGTTAATCTGAGACATGAGATTCAACCATCCAATGAAACATTCAGTGAAAGTCCAACCAGACAAGAAGCGGAGAAGTCGGCTGTATATCCATGCCTCATCACATTCTTCTTTCCATAGGGTATGTCATCTGCATATCAATTCTATTACCCTCTTCAGTAGTGCATCCTTTGAAGAGGAAAGGTTTTCCACCTCAACGAACAAACTGTCTCAGTCTGTCTGGCACCTCCAAGAAAAAACCAAGCAACTCTTCCACTTGAGTGAAGACAGGCTTAAAGGGGAATTACAATTAGTTAACTGGAATATTGTTGGACCTGAATTTGTGTTAATAAAGTAATAAATAAATAATCAAAACATTAACTTCCAGCCCATTACGGTGTAACATAGACAAACTAATTGCATGCGTAGATAATAGCAAGCAATCCCATTTAGATCTTCAAACAATAAAGTGTGATACAGGCCTTTCTCAATATTATTCCACTAAAAATTGCCAATGTGGATTACACTTAATTAATCCCAACTTGTACTTGAAAGCACATATAACAACATCACAGCAAACTTTATGGAGGGGAGGGGGACATGGCTGGTTTGTTTCCATTACAAAGATACAGTATACTCTGCCTTTAAAGCAAGTAGGCCTAATATACGACCTGCCGTTGGCCCTGTTTGCTAACAATATTTACACTCTGTGTCCCCCACACACTAGGCAGTCACAATGCATTTTGTTGAGGGAGGCCTAGGCTTGCACAATATTTATAAATTGTTCAGTGTACCGGTTATGCATCACCAGGGATGTGTACTTCCGCTGCTGGCCCAAACTAAGATGATGAGTTTTTATTTATTTTTTATATATGATAAAAGAGAAGTGTTAATAAATTTGTTGTTTCCAGGACTTTTTTCTTTCTCTCTTCATTGAAGCGGGAATAATTATCCATTAATTGAACTGACTCCTGGCTAGCTTTTGTTGTTGACTGTACAGTATTCACATGAGTATTTTTAAGAGTTATACTCACTGTTGACTGTTTCAACTACATGTAGGTCTAGTTTCTACTTGTTTCTGTTGTAAATGATAGATATAGAGAAAAATTGTTGTAAAAAGCCAAGACACTTGAAGACACCCCCCCCAATCACTGTTGCTTATTTTAAATTCTGCTATCAAAACAAACCCAATACAGGCCTGATACTTCACGAAGGCAACGGAGGCGATTGCCTTCGTTGCCCCTGGTCATTGCCTTGGTGCCCTTGAAATGCTCTAATTTCCTCATAGGGTGCCCTTTACTGAGGAGAGAATGCATTGGTGCCCTTTCCTTTTCTAGAATGAAGCATACAGGCCTGCCAATATGAACTGTTAATATTGTTTCCACTATGGTGTGTTACTATGGTGTGTTAATTATTAACTGTAGAATGGAAACTGATTTTTCTTGTCTAAATGTTCTTTCACTTAATTTGAATTTATCTTCTTCTGTAGCAATATGAAAATAGTCATTCGGAAATTCGGCCATGACATTTGATAGCTGTATAGTTTGCATTATGCATAACAAGTAGGCCTACGTCTTTTACTTTACTAATGAACTTTCCAGATTGGATCCAAGTTCAGAAAATTTAACTGAAGAAATTTCCATTTGTGACCTGACCCTGGTTTAATCCTAATCACCTTAACAGTAACACATGTTCCACAGCATCTCAACCACTCTCTTTTATTACAAGACTTACTGGTGAACTTGAACTATAAATTAGATTACCACAGATGACAGTTTCATATGGCATGTAATCAGGAAAGCCCACAAATGTAATCTGATATCAAATGATCAAAGTTTGTTACCAAACATGTCCGTTTGTCAAAACACTATTGGGTGTACCCTTTCAAATTATAAATCTTATTTCAGTCAATTGCTACAATTTGTTTTCTCGGATGACTGAAGTAAAAAAGGATAAAGTTTCAAAGTTTGTTTTGAATGCAATTGAGACAGAGGGTACAATGTGCATTGTACAACAACACGGCACCATTGACAAACTTTACATACCTGTGTATAACTACAAAAGACATGTACAGTCATTTCTCATTACAATACATAAATTGCTGATCTTAACATCCACTTGTACAATGTACACTCTACATGTTCTTCTCTATTAAAACTTTAAGTACCATACAGTATTCACATGAGTATTTTTAAGAGTTATACTCACATTGACAGTAAATGTCCTTTACTTTGCACTGTAGGCCTAATATTCACCAGAAACATCTACCTGCAGCAATCAACATCAACCCAATAGTTGCAAACAGATTTTGTAACAACCGCCCACACACACACACACACCAAAGAATCCTTGAAATATTTCCTTTAATATTCAAACACAAAAACCTGCATAACTAAAATCTGTGTGGGCACTGGACCACAAATGCGCAACACTTACACTCCTTTGTACTGAAAGTTTTAACAGAAGTTGTTTACTGCACACAAACATAGTGCAGGGCACAAATCCGGTCAAGCTTGTCCTCAGCAAGGGTAAAATTGATAAGGGCTTTGGAAGTAGACCTTCATACTCCATAACACAAGGACTGTCAACTTGACACTGGAATGCACATGTGGGCAATGAGATTGATGAGGACTTCAATAGTTTCTTTTAATTGCATGATGATTGCACCAATTGAGTTAGGGATGGGCTAATTCCCACTAATAAGCAGACAAAGTCATCCCTGCACTTTGCAGTATTTTGTAAAAATGTTTAGATCAAAAGCTATAAAAAACAATTATTGACTTCAGTTTTTTAGTATTCAATGTCATTTTCTTTGACAACCTGACCTCAAAATACAACCACCAATTTATTCATTTACAATTGTATTTATTTATTTATTTATTTATGTTTGTATTTATTTATTTAATGTTTGTATTATTACTTTTTGTTTAGCGGGACTTGCAATTTTTAATGTTTTAACTTCTGCCATTTTATACTTCCGTGTCTGTGGTTTGTAATTAATAATTTGTATAGACGTGTAATTATTTGTATTTATATAATTTTTAGGTGTTCGTGCAATTCAGCACGAACACCTCTTGTTATTGTTCTGTTTTTTTTTTTTGTTTTTTTTTCTCCTTCTTCTTCCACGGAACTCTTCTCTGGATAAAAACTCAAGATTGAAACTGAATTGAACTTTGAAACTCATCAGATAATTGAACCTCAACCAATATGAAGATGGCACAGTTGTCATTACGTCATTATGACGTCATCAGGTGTCGAATTACAAGGTTTTTAAAGTTGAAAAATTACCTTTTGCTTTTTGCTGTATCTCAACGAACATGAAAGCTATGATGTTCAAAGTTTTTGCATCGGATAGACCAAGACTGGGGCAACATTTAAAAAGTTAACGCCAAAATCGTACGACCTTAGCTTCCGGGTCGTTACCCTGGGTCGAAGTTCACCTTCGTTTTTTTTTCGTCAAAAAACAACTTTCGAGCTTATCTACGGAATAACTCAAGATTGAGATTGAATTGAATGTTGAAACTCAACAGATAGTTGAACCTCAGTATCAAGACGACACATACTTAATTACGTCATGATGACGTCATCGGGCATTAAGAACCCGTACAATATTTTAACTTACTTCCATACCAAAACGGACGTTGACAATTTTATACAATCTTATCGTATTCATTTCAGCATAATTTTTGTTTCAGATTGTAAAACAGCAATTCCTCTTAAACTTTTGCACAGAGATAACAACATTTTAACCTTATACATCTGGTAAAAACCGAACAATGAAGCGCACCTTCCCACTCGCACCCCCCTCCCACTTTCTTTGACAACGCATTATGTACACATAACGTTGAAACTGATGCAAGCCACAGTTCACGCACTGACTCTGTGGGAAACAAGTTCTTGAACAGCGCCCTCTTTCGTTGGATATTTATTAAATAGCGCTGATACATAAAATCGTTTTTGGGGCTCATCTACGGAATAACTTAAGATTGAAATTGAATTGAACATTGAAACTCATAAGATAGTTGAACCTCAGTATCAAGACGACACAAACTAAATGACGTCATGATGACATCATTGGGTATCGAATTAAAATAAATCGATGTATAATATTTGTAACAACATAACTTATGAACTATTAATTTGATTTTTTACAATCTACACATCATTGGATAGGTTATATAAAGTTCAAAAAATGATACATTAAAATTGACCCCAATTGACCAAGAAATGTAATTTTTGACATTCTGACAAGTACAAAGAACATAAAGAATTATGAAAAATGGAAAGTATAATAATTGGCAGTCAGTATGCCTGTAGACTCATTCCAATATACATATAAATGTGTAATGACAAAACAACCCTTAATTTTGTTTAATTTAGACTTATGAAGCAACACTCAAGGGTTTTATGAAAACAAACAATGACAAAACACACATTTGCAGCCTACACAATTTGTGACATTCTCACAAGCTTTCTCAAAAATAAAAAAATTATTCAATTCTAAAATTAAGGGAACTACAGTTGCCAACATGTTCAATTTCAGATATCTTAAGAACAGGTGACAAATCTTTTGTGAGATTAAAGGGCAAAAGCTACAACCACAAACATAAGAGATTGGAATCTAGTATTAAATAAAAGCAAGTAGGCCTTCATGTAGCACCTGACTTCTACTACATGCATACACTATGATGAAACCTACTTGATTCATCATGCAGTGCACTCTCACGAGTATGGTTAGCAAGCACCCTACATACTCTTTACTCTTTACTGCTGCAATTATATTTATGTGAAATCCTCGCCTGGAGCGCTTTTTGAATTGGATTTGTGGTGGGATCATTGGATGTACACAAGCAAACAGAGAAACAGAACTTACATGAAGTTCATCAACTGAAAGGACAGCTTCTGTAGTACACTGTTTTTCTCATACCATAATGTAATGTTGAGTTCAAGTCATTGCAACTCATTGTAAGATAAGGTTAATCCACGACTGATTCCACACACAATGTTAACAGGAACAGGCACTAAGCTTGCATTTCAAGCCTAAGTGATGTAGTCACCTGACAGCAGTGCATCTATGTAGGAACCCAAACACCAATTTGGCTCTTGGAATAATATGCAAGCCTTCAATGCACAATAGATTGAGAGTGGGTAACAAAGACCCCAGAATAAAGGCCTGTGTGTGTGTGTCTGGTGGTGGTGGTGGTGGTGGTGGTGGTGATGTGGGGGGGGGGGGGGGGGGGGTGTTTTAAACACCCAACACAT
>JAUELU010000029.1:18924036-18937203 GCA_032357145.1 Evasterias troschelii | reverse complement strand
CCCCCCCCCCCCCCCCCCCCCCCCCCCCCCCCCCCCCCCCCCCCCCCCCCCCCGGGGTGTAAGACCACTCACCTTGCCTTGAAAGGCTTAAATAGCACACAACTAATATCCTGGCCAAGTCGCCCACATGAAAATATAAAATAAAAGCCACCCAGAACCTGTGAATGGCTAGCATTGTGAAAGGAATGGCTGACTGGCCACTATTAGTCCAAAGAAACTTTGTTACCTCTTGATCCAGTAGCAATAGTAGCAAGCTTAACAAATCATGATACATGTAGCTGACAGTTGACAGACATACCTGGTCATATAATGTACATATGCAATCATGATGGAATTACTTAGGGTTTATCAAATCATCCTCATTACATAGAGAACTAAGCCAAAGACACACTAAATAAACATAATGTCCATCCATGGTGGTTTCAAGCCATAGAGGAGTCTGAAAACAAAACATCTCCATGTGTTTTTAAGTACAGATTGAATTTGGACTTACATGTAATCTCTATAGACTGTGCAAGCCTGGCACAAGCTCAAACCACATCAAGCATGCTCAAATTACAGTCAAACTACTTTTATGAACCTACTCATTAGGTCTATACAAAATTCAGTCCGAAAGTCAGATCCATGATTTAAACAGTTGTAGGAACTTTTATCTTTAAGTATTTTTACATGACTCAGTTTGTATGAATAACTGTTCTTGTATGCCTACATCCACATACACTTCTTCAAGACTTAAATTGTCTTAAAGACCTGTAGTTGCTAACACTGAAATGACAGCAATGTGATATACTGAGGGTTATTGAACAGTTGTCTGCGTGTTGATGAAGGTTCCTAATGACTCACTCAAAGAGCCCAGAATGGCAGAAGACCCTGCAGCAGCTTAGTCACAGAAAACACTAATTAACATGAAATTATTTACTAACCTGTAGCATTTTAGAAATGCACCTCAATTGATTACTCACATATGCAGCTGCAGGGATTCATAGGCTCCATTGTCAGAAACTGCTATTCTTTATCAAACCTTATTTGTGCTCATTTAAGATCACAACAAGAGGGTACATGGGCAAGGTCAGACATATTAAATGGCCATCTTCAAGATGTTACATCTGGTGCTAATCCCACTGACCCACAGGCCATCTCATAGAACTGAACTTGTTTGAATTTGTTTGTCTTAATACTGTACCAGCCTACATTTACATGCTTTCAAATTGATTTTTTATATATATTTACATTCTCACCAAATGTAGGAATGATTTCGTCCAGCAACTTTTCGTAGCGAAATATTTAGACTGAACTTGTTTTGTGCACACACAGGTTTTACGATCCTTCACAACACGGTAAAAAACCTTACGCCCTCACAGAGATCGTACTCGCACGCGATTGGCTAACGATTTCCATTGGTGACGTCACGACTTCAAATGCTTTAGCTTGGGAAGTTCTATATAAAACAAAGGCCGTGGTTGGCCAAAAAGTAGACTCGCGGGCTTAATGATATTAGAAAATTGGCCAATCAGATTCGTTGTCTGAAATGCTTATGTTGTAGAGAAGGGTCTAATGCTGTGATTGACGGTCTTTAATTTTCGCTAGGGGACGCCATGTGATCAGTGGCACGTTACCAAAACATGGACCGACGAAAAGATGGTAAGAAATGACAATTGACATATTAAAATCAGGCCTAAAAAAGCATTTATTATTATTTTTAGACCCCACAATCACAAAATCGAACATTTATATTTCTTTTGGTATAACTTTTACGCTGGTTAAAGCGACCAAATCTCTAATATTTCTGAGCCCGTAACATCCCCCTCCTCAGCAAAAATGGTACTCGACGACAACCGCGTGCGTGTACCGTGCACATGCTCTGGTGTTGACCGTGTGTGTACGCTAATATTGAGTAGCAACTCCTGATTTTTAAGTAGCAACTCATGCTTTTTGTGTAGCAATTTGCTCTGCTATACAAGGGAAATCGTTCACTGAAATGTAACATACTTTATAAGTCTATTGCAGTTTGAACTAACAAAATAACGGCACATTATGAGAATTCCTACATCATGCAAACCCAAACTCTATCCAATATGAAAAATGCCCATTTGCTCCAGCCCAGAAGAATATATCTTATGGTCAAGTACCAAAGTCTATTGGGGGTTGCCCTAATTACATCAAGTGCACATCAAGTGCAAATAACTGGAATCTTCTTACCTTTGTTGTAAACCACAAAGAACAATGCAGCAATTCCCTTTATCCAACCTCAAGCAATATTTTTTAACAGCATTGGCTTCAGGGGTACAGCCGAAAGGAATGTTTTAATGGGTCTACCACACACATAGGCCAACACAAGAACTGCCTTGTTCTTGCCATTATGCCTACAAACAACAAGAAGTATCCAAGGCCATACATCTGAAGTGTTTGAATGTCTACAGGGACTCTCTTCTCAAATTATTTACTTGAAAGGTAGCCTGTCAATTTTTCACAGTGCATAAATGTTTATCCCTAGAGACACTGAACAGGTCTTGCCTAAGCACAAATAAACACACCATTCTGATTGATTTAGATGAGTTTTTTTGAAGACTGCAGAGTAAAATGTCCCATGTATTAAGGTACAACACTCTGTCCATGCTCTGACCATCTTGTCATCATTTCCTTTTCATCAAAATGGATCCTCATCTGATAACATATTATGGTTCACCAATGTGGCAATGACAGGAGCAAGACTCTAAGCCTTTTGCTAATCCTTAATTCAGATGCAGACAAAACAAAAATAACTCAAGACAATACAGTTATGGGGTGGATGTTGTTTCAGACATTCCAGTGTTAATGAAAGCTTAACCTCTTTGCAGGATGTTATCAGCTGTAGCTTCTGTCAACATCAGATGCTTCTTTCTAATCTTAAGGGTATGACAACCAACCCCCATCCCCATTCACTGTGATTGACTGCATCTCACTTTCACAGGCCTTGTCGAAATTAAGTTCCCTAGTTCAAGTTGCAGTACAGAAGATTTAATGACTCATTTATTACGGTCTGGTGTAAGACTGTGTACTGCCTTTCTATTACAATGTATGCATATAGGCACACTAGAAGAGAAGAAAAGCCTACTGGTTTATTTTCTATTACATTGTATGCATATAGGCACACTAGAAGGGACTTCTTTTTGTTGTGTACTATTACATTTTTCAGATAGACACAAATATGAAAACGTTTGGGTAATCTTTTTCTCAAAATTAAATTCTCACCCATTAATTTGAACAAAAGAGCTGCTTGTAGACCCAGACAGACATGTCCTTCAAGAATGAAAGAAGAGCCAGCATTGATTAAAGAAGTTATAGAAGAACTCAACCCCACCAGCAATGTGGCAAAACTTTGATCTACATCTGTATTCAGAGTGCCTGCATTGGTTGCCGCTCACAAAGTCAAGACAAATAATAAACAACTCTTTGTAACAAAGGAGTTCCACGTCAAATTTTGATATTTTTGTGTATATTATTTTGTTTAATTACCAATTACCAAGAGACTTTAATTCTAGTAGAAATTACTGACTGCACAATAACAGGCTTCATAAATCATTCCGCATTCCATTCCCAGATGTTTAGTGGAAGAACTGAAAAACCAGAAGAATGACTTCACAGTATGTTGCCACTGAGGAATTCCCCAATCATACAGTTCAGACATCATTTATAATAGATGTGTTATTTTTGTCAACTATTCTTGCCTGGTTGATACTCACCAGAGCATGCAGATTGCAGGTTTAGTGTTGTCAACGCTACATGTATGTGGGAATGTACACAACAAATTAGAGGAGTTTACAAATTAATATTTCTCTCCAGTTTTCTATTTAATACAAACAATATTTTTTAACTATTTAATAGTGACAATGAAATTGAAATAAGTGTGCATGTTCATGTTTAATGCATGCTGTTTTACCAATGTTGCAAGTCACAATATATAATATTCTAAAAAATGACAGCATTTCTGACTGAAGTATCTCTCTGAAAAAGAAGCACTATCAGTCTGGCCACTTGCTCAATGGTCTGGCTGAATTCAATTTGAGTTGAGTACCAGTCTGCATTCAAAGTGTTGAATCCTTGTCCAAGTGGAATGCACATACAGTGTGCTCATTTAGCTTCCAAATCAACATAGTCAGAAAAGAACATGTTCCGTCCATTAGAAAGTCTTTTAACCATTTGCAATTTTGTACACTCACATGGTATTCTCTAAAGACAAAAGAAATTCCATCATATGCTTCATTTTCGCAATGAAAATATTGTGGATAAATACCAACTTAGATCAGGCAAGAAACTGAAGCTTGTCATACCCAAGTGTAAAACAGGGTGCTACAAAAGATCTGCTATTCCTTCTCTTGTTCACATTTTAAAGCAACTTCATATAATGTTTGTTTTGTAATGTTTTTGCAAATGTAGCTAATTTTGCCTTTTTTCTATTGTGCAATTTATGATCCTCAATTTTAATATTTTGTAACCTTATTGCATATTGCGTTTTTAAAACTTGTTAATTTGAATTGTTTTCGGCCTATATTGGCTGCTTTAATTCAAATGTTTTTACAATAAACCAATATAAAACATTTCATTAATACTGACAACTGAATAGTTTTCTCTAAATGTCTGCAGTTTTGACTCAACAACAAACTTCTTGTTCATCAAATGGTGCTGATCAACTTTAAATGCACTGTTGTTTGTGTGCATCACTATCAGTTAGATTTAGTTTCCATTCATTACATAAATTGTATGGTAACAAGTGAAAGTGATGACTAATCAAACTCTCTCAAGCATTATCTACCTGTCTATCTAAATTGGTTGCGGTTTGTTGAGCCAATATAAATAACTGACCACATAAAAAACATAAGGATGCTTGCCTGTGAACAAACTCAATACTAAATTCCAACTTACTGTTTCACTGAGTATTCACTGAGCAGCTACAGAATAAACACATTGCCTCCAGACAGAGTCAGTGAATAAAATGTACATGTATGTCCACATGAATAAAAATAAGGCTCTCTCACTGAAATCACTGACTATAATTATTATATAACCAACCCAGGAAGGTTGACTACACCACAATGGCTTGAATGACAAGAGTGGTCTTAGCCACAGTGGAGTGAGGAAGTCAAAGGCTTGAGGTAAACTCTTTACAATCTCTTTTTGAGGTGGACACAAAAGATGAACAGGCAGCCACAGGCAGCTGGTGATGACCAGGGTGAAATGAATGTCTTATGAAATGAACAAGGACCCCATCACCAAAGAAGGAACTGTCATCTATTGGGACAACTACTGGTAAAACATTGAAGAGAGCAAATGTGTCACTTAATAGTCAGCCATTGTATTGTACCCACTTCCACAATAAAGTCATTTTGTCCCTATACAGACAGAAAAAAGCGATGCCTCCTTTTTCAATATCAAACTAGATTTATGTAATTTTCAATATCAAACTAGATTTATGTAATTAAAAAAATAAAGCTATTTCCATAGACTGGCTTGACTTTTGAAGTTTATTCTATAAAAAGTTGAACTTGCTTTTAAAATACTTAAAGTGATATTTAAAAATTTGTCATGTAGAAATGTAAATACCATTTTTATTTTGTTGGACTCTAACTAAGTCATCCCCCGAAACACACAAAATGTCCATCATCTGTGTTGGAATACTTAAATGTATGCCTGCTTCCTCCAACAGTAGACATGTATGAAGAAAACAAATGTCATGAGTTATCATAACAAGCTCATATTGCCAGGTAATAAAATAGGTCTGATGTTATCTTTGTCTTACTGATGTCAAACTGCAGACCTGCAGCTTAAAAGCGCAATAAAATTAATCCTCAATAAAGGGCATCTTTTAAATGAAGACAATTTTAGTTTCAACTGGAACATTTAAATGGGATACATGTACATGTACCAAGACGATGGTCAAGGGCAAGGACACCAAACTCATTGCCTCTCCGCGTATGATATGTAAGGCCTGAACACCATTGGCAAACATTTTAGATTTATCCATGTGGTTCTTATTTCCTCCTTTAAACTGCTTGTGTACATTCCTTAGCATCTTTATAAAATACTAAGGAATTGATTGAACCGAGATGGTAAATACGAGCCAGGTTACATGCATTTAAATTAACACACTGTGAATTAAATGAGAGATTCTCCTCCAATTGAATTTGTAAAGTTAAGACTGAAAGGTTATTGAGGGGTATTCAAATTCTGACAAGAACATCAACAGGATCAAAATACTTCAACTGCTTCACTCAGTCCTGATCTCAACAATCTTGTGGATCTTCTAAAAACTACATTTGACAATAAATAACCTACATGTAGGCCTACCACTTTACATCACACACACAGTGTACTCTAGTTGGATGTTAAAAAGCGTCAAATTCCTTTAAAATAATACAATAAACAAGATATTTAAATAAGATTGTTGATGGATCTAGAGCATGGTAAGATAAGCAGACTAAATGATGACCAAATGCATTTAAGTACAAAATAATAAAATCCATAATTCTGCATTGGATAACATTCAGTAAGCATCATTTTGTATATCAGAGGCCAAAGGGAAATGATGTTACTGTCAGAAATCTGCTTTTTTGTTTTTCTTTTACAATCACAACATGCCCTGATCTTTAAAATATTGCAGAACTTGCCAACAACATTCAACACTGGCATAGCCAAACATGTTTTTCCCCTGATTACATGTAGAAACCAAACTATGCTTTTTTGCTCATTATCTCACAAGATACAATAACCAGAAGTTTAACTACAGCAGTGTGATTGAATCTTATGTGATCATACATTCCAAGGTTGATATCTCTACATGTACAAGGTGATCAAACAGTGAGTCAGGTCTTCCTGTTTAGACAGGTTTGTACTTTTTAACCCCATGACCTTCACAGGTGGGGGTCACATTCAACTCACATGAAAATGTGTCAATCTCTGTGAGTCCTTACACCAGATCCTTTTTATCCACTTTTAGAATTCTTTATAAACAGTCTTTTGGGTTAATCTGATGCACATGATACAAAATACATAAGGGTTTTTACATTTCTGTGCTTAGTGATGAATGCAATGTGGTGAGTCACCCTGTAAAATTATTGGATTTTACTCAAATTGATAACATGCACTGCCTGCTGGCACTTATAATACACAGGGCACTCAGCCACACACAATGGCCAGCTCATACAGTGTCTCTCCTCCAACACTCTTCAGTCTTATGATGAGGCCAAACAAAATAATATGTGTGTGTTTCCTACTACACTGACCCAAAATTTAGGGTAGGTAGGAGAACATAAAAACAATTTATTTTGTCAGACTATTTGTTGGCTCCAAAACTTAGGGTAGGAACAAATGTTAAAAATATTTTTGCCCTTGCACGTTAATTTCCTGGACATGACAGCCCCAAAAATGACATGTATGCATAATCCAGTCCGATGCCAGTAACAATAAATATAGTTTGCATTTCAACACTTACAAATGGGAGATATAAACAAGACTTCAATAAAGTTTTTTAGGTGTTCGGGCAATTCGCCCAGAACACCTCTTGTTTTTGTACGGTTTTTGTTTCATACTTCTTCTGCTTATCCGTGACAATTTTCTGCAAGAAAACACACACTTCCGAAGCTCACACAACCTTCAAACTTCACATATAGTTAGATCTGTACTTGAAGAAGACACCGCTGGAGTGACGTCATGATGACGTAATCATGTGTCGAATTACAGTAAGTCAAAGTTTAATATTTCAAAAAATCATAACTCATTAAATACTGAATGGATTTGTTCCATCTATACATCATCGGACAGGTCTTGGAAACCCAACAAACAATTCACAAAGAGTGACCCAAATTTACCTTGACATCCGGTCCAAAATGGAAGTTGAAATTTCAATAATTTATATCTAAAGAACTTCTCGTACTTAAATAGAAATTTTTACACCAGGTTGTAGGATCTCGTGCATTCTCAAACTTTTACACAGAGACGATACTACAGTAGTTTGACCTTACTTTTTGGTCAAAATCGGGTGTTAAAGGTAACATAGGCATTGATCCACATTAAAAGCATGTGAAAAGATCTTCTACTGAGACACGTACATTGTATAACCGTATCTAAACCCAGTGGCACGGTCGCTGTCTGTTGCGTTCCAGTACACCACGCGGCTGACTGCTCCACTTCCAGCCTGCTGTTCATAAGGTCCTGCACAGGGTCCTTTATGTAACCTGTGTATACACGATACACTAGCAACAGACTCAGAAATGTACGTCGTTCGAAGGTAGTCCAATGAATAGCTCAGTACATATATCCTTCCTGTTAGCCTTTTGTTGGCTTGGTGGTAAATATCAACTAAAACGAGTGTATTTTGCTGAACTCTTTGATTTTAATAACTTTTGATAACTGAGAAAAAAAGATTGGAAAAGATCAACATAAATTTGACTCTGATCAACACCGGTTTTTACGAGAATTTAACTTTAAAATCTTGTTGAATACTTCAAAGAAAAACAATGTGAACAGCAAAATAAATTCATCATAAATTGCACATCGTGTAAATTGTAGGTTCTTATTCGTAATCATGAAATTATGTTGTTTCATTTATCGGCACCACAAAAAGGTAGCAAGCAGGCGTCGTTTGATAAAAATTAATTTTTGAATTGTTAGTGATATTCTTTTAAACTATATATTATCAGTTCAGTTTGTGACTATTTACAAGCAACTTGTTATACGTGTGTATAAAGTACACATTCTGGAGTTTCAATGCATATTCATCGAAAAATAAATAAACTTCACTGAATGGAAAACATAATACTTAACAGTTGTACTTGTGAGTCATTCAAAGGCTCGTTTGAAGATCTGTAGTCAAGATGAAGGGGAAGTGGGGAGAATGTTTCTTCTGTGTGACTATGAAATGACAATATGGACCCTTGGCCCTTTCAAATAATCTAAATAATGTTCTCATTTGCTAAATTATTTTTGTAAGTTCACCTTTGTGTTTCACTTGGCACATATAAATACCTATGTCTCGATAAATAAATTATAACTTTCCTGTGTATAACTAACGTTTAAACGGAGAAGATTTACACATTACTTTCTTTGAAATTTCAAAAGCTATCAACATTGTTTTCAGTCAGCGATGAAATGAAATAACTAACGCATCATACCATGCCGCATAGGAGATGGCAATCAACATAGGATAGCGGTTTGGTTAGAAAGGGAAAGACAATACTAACAATAACCCGTCATTTGTCTATCAATTGGTAGATTAACCAAGTTATAAAAACTAATCAATTATGCAAACAAATCTGATTAATTTACTCAGGCAATATATATGTAAACAACACACTTATAGATAGAAAACATTAACAAAATGCAAAACAGACCATTTCAACCTATTGAACAACTTGTCAGCAGGTGCTGACAACGTACCGGACAACGTACTGTACTTGAGCTTGTCCAATTAAGGTGCTGTGTTCGAGGGTCAAAACAAAAATAATTTAACTTGCCAAACTCGCCTTCTGGTTCAATCTTCAATTTCAAGTCGAAGAACTTGTCACAAACCCTAGTTTGCAAAGTATTAGAAAGACCAACCTTTTCCCGCCATCCTTCTCACTATCGAAATGGGATATAAAAACAAATTTTCATGGCACCATACGGTCATAAGCCCTACCACTAACTTTCATTGAAAACCCGAACACCTAGTGTTTGTAATCCTACAAACACTACATTTCTAGTTTTCTTTTCTTTTTCTTACTTTTTTAATACTTCTTCTTTTTCTTCTTATCCCCCGCGATTGTCCGCTAACAAAAGCACACTTCCCAAGCTCATATAAACTTGAAATTTCTACCACAGTTAGATAACCATGAGGAGACAAAACCGTTTCAATTACGTCATGATGACGTCATCGGGTGTCAAGCTAGAAGGTTTTTAAACATTAACAAATTTATTCATTGAAAATCCATATCAAATCAAGATGAAGAGACCGCCGGTTGCTTTTTACGAGATCATATAGAGGTAATATGGGTCTTCATTTTTTGTTGTGTGCGTGACATGACTTGACCTTTACTTCCGGCCTTTACTTTTTGAAGCCGTGTATCTACAAAACCACAAGTTTGACTGATTTGAAACTTGGGACAATGATAGACGGTGGTATAGACTACGTTTACCTAAAAAAAAAAACATATGACGTTATTGCTTTTTTTTTTTTACATATATTTGAAATTTTGACCAAAAAATTACAGGTATTTATCTACCCGCTGTCAAACCACATAATACACACACTACGCGATCAATACCAGTTACGGTGTGCAAATCAACCGCAAGGTTCGAAGTCCATCAAACATGCTTGTGGTCTAGTCTCTGTTCACGGTTCGCGCAACCTGCTTTTGACAATACGCTTTGTTAGTCTGTAAAGCAGCCGTCCATGCAAACCTCGTTAACAAACAAATGCTAGGCTTTTGATCGTGTGCTTTTTAACCGGAAATTGAACATTTCATAAACTCATATCTCGTACGTCATATATTCGATCATTATAAAAACAAGTAAAGGGAACCAGCCGATCATATCAAGAAACATTATACTTCCATCTAATGACCGTCCAAAAACCAATTAAGTATTTAAACACAAAATTCAAAAGTCAACTCTAGCGGGCGCTAAAGACATTTTGGGTAATAGTGGATTAATGTAAACTCGGGACATAGTTAGGTCATTGTGGTGCTTCTGTTCTATGCGTGATATGAGTAGGTACTTCAGTATGTAATACATTAAGTCCAAACTGCACGGGAAAAGGGTACCTTTATTTGGTTCAAACTATGGAAAGAAGTAACTCTTGTGAAAGTAGTTGTGGAATAATTTGTTTCTAAATAGACTCATACACTAACTTTTGATAAAAACTATCGAACAAGTTTTCAAATTACATTTGAGCCACTGCTAGTTCGTACAAGATCTATAAGTACAGGACGACTTTGGTAATCAAGCTGAAACTTTGCATGTATCCAAGCTGGGATATGTTACACCAAAAAAATGTGTTCACACCACCATAACGTCATCAAGTGTGACACGATGTCACCTTAAAGGTGCAGGTTCAAGATCTATATACTTAGTAGTAAATGCTTGGTCAAGCTGAAATGGTGCTTACATGTATTCAAACTCGGATGTGATACAACCAAAAATTGAACGTCATTTTGAACACCTTCTTAAAAGTTAAGTCTAGTTGTTTCTATTTTAATACAAACTTCAGCAACATCAAACTTTTAATTATGTTAATATTCAATCACTAGCCTTGCCTACAGGACGGCCTGTATCCCCATACTATTTAGCATACCGAGGGTCATCGGGCAAATCAGTCGGCCATGTCGATATATCACATTTATCGTTGAAATTGAGATCTGTACATTACTTTAGGTGTGGGATCAGATTCATTTTATTATATTTTGTCTGCAGATGTCTAAAAACTATTAGGGTCGGGTAACTGGAAACACACATACATTGTGTATCATTTTGTTTGGCCTGACTAGAGAAGAATACCCCGGTAGTCCAATCATTGAGACCAACATAACACATGGATCTTACACTGCGGTATTTCAGAACAAATTACTCCTATTCTAATGCACAACCAACATAACTCCTGTACCGAAGTCCCTCCATTGGCTTCCCCTTCATCCACTGCATTTCCTTCAAGATTCTCCTTCCGTTTTTCAATCTCTTGGCACTTCACCGATCTACATAACCAACATCATCTCAAGATACATGTATCATCCAGCAAGAACTCTTTGTTCTACAAAATTTCTACAATTGTTCTTGGGGAGACCGCTTTTTCTCCTGTGCTGTACCTGAACTCTAGAACAATCTTCCTCAACACTTATGCCAACTAGAATCCCTGTCAACTTTCAAATCATCACTCAAAACTCATCTTGTCCGTACTCGTTTTTCAGGTTATTTGTTATGATTGTTTAATGCGTCATAAGCAGTATTGTAGGTCTCGAGACCGTCTCGAGACTTTTTTGTTGGTGTCTCAGGTCTCGACTCGGTCTCGGACTGCAAAAGTCTCGGTCTCGGAAGGGCTGGTCTTGGTCTCGGAAGAACTGGTCTCGGTCTCAGTCTCGGCTGCCAATGTCTTGGTCTGGAGACCACAGCAAATAATGCTTTTCATACACATGAAGTACGTCGTCTAGGCCTAGAGCCATGTTGCTTTGATGATAAATACCACCGACCAATTTTCTCACATGCGTACGCTGACATTGCAATGCGCTGCTTTAAGTCTTCATTAAAAACACGCACCACCAGTGTTCTCCACACATGGGTTTTGCCGCCCTCCCAAAGTTTAAGGCCGCCCTGCCACAGAATTGGCCGCCCTGCCAAAAAAATAACCAAGTGGCTATTTTTAGCCTGCAATTAATACGATCAAATGAGTAGCCGATGAGCCATGCCTGACTTCCAAACCGCAGCATCCATTGGAATTACGATCGTTAATTTTAGTTAACCAACGTTAAAACACGATGCACACAACCACATGGTTCTGACTGCTGAGTATCCACAGCACGTGCATCGGCCGGGGCCCCACAACGTGAGTCAATGCATATTGCGCATAAACAACAGCAGAGTCCAAAGTCCAAGCTAACCAATTCCACACGCTATGATTGGCTGTTGATGGCCGTTCATAATTACCATATTCATAAGAGACCTTGGCTAGACTCCAACGCAGTACACATTCTAGTCTTGATTAGACAATAATTTTGTTTAACGTAGTGCGATATCTTTTAAGAGTATTCGAGATGGCCTGCTTGAGAAAGATTTTGGGGGTCACTAGAAGAGACAGACTTCGCAACACAAGAGTTTGTGAACTGCTTCACTACTTCAAAGATCTTCCAACTACCATTAAGGGAAAAAAACTCAAGTATTTTGGTCATGTTAAAAGAATGGACAGCGTCCGATACCCCAAAATTCTCTTAGAAGGACACATTGCAGGAAGCAGACCCAGAGGTAGACCTGAAAAAGGGTGGCTCGAAGATATCAAACACTTCTGCAAAGAGGTTGACATACCATCTGTGGCAGCAGCAGGACAACTAGCAAGCAACAGAGACCTATGGAGACTCATAGTGGTTGGGAAGCCAGGCCTGATACTTCACGAAGGCAACGGAGGCGATTGCCTCCGTTGCCCCTGGTCATTGCCTTGGTGCCCTTGAA
>JAUELU010000029.1:18901953-18918764 GCA_032357145.1 Evasterias troschelii | reverse complement strand
TCCAAACAATCAAGCTACATGTATGCTCCATACATTACACTACATCCAAACAATCAAGCTACATGTATGCTCCATACTTTACACTACTGTACATCCAAACAATCAAGCTACATGTATGCTCCATACATTACACTACATCCAAACAATCAAGCTACATGTATGCTCCATACTTTACACTACTGTACATCCAAACAATCAAGCTACATGTATGCTCCATACATTACACTACATCCAAACAATCAAGCTACATGTATGCTCCATACATTACACTACATCCAAACAATCAAGCTACTACAAAGGCCTACATTAACAGAACCATCATGCTATGCTGGAACTAGAGTCAAGAAAGTCAACACAGAAAGTGCCTTTTACTTTGTTAGATTCTCTCACACTAGGGGCAGAGATACATTCAGTAATTACACGGTGATTGAGTTCGCCCAATTGCCCATGACTTGGGATCAATAGCCATAACTGTTGCCATTTAGTCAATATCACTTACATGTATTTTAAATTTATTATAAAGGTGATTACCACCAGATGGAGTATTGCGTTGTGCAGTTTCTATGGTAACGATACAATAGGAAAACACCTGCAAAGTCTGGATGCACAGCCACAAGTGTCACTGTACTATTTACCACATCAAATTTTCCCTACTCAAGGTTGAATATATTAATTATTCATGTTTCCTCCAGCTTTTAACAACTGTTGAATACTTGATCAAAATCTTGACACCATTGATACAAGTAGTTTGACAAGGTATCTTAAAGGCATTGTATACTTTTGGTAACAGCTCAAAATCAGTCCACATTTTGTGTGATTCAACATATGCATGAACAAACAAACCTGTGATTGGTCATCGAGGTCACGGGAAAATAGTGAAAAGAGACCTTTTGTGTTTTCTGTTTTTCAAACATCAAGTTTATTATCCCACGTGATAAAAACTAATGTTTTACTCATTTCTCAGAAACTATAACATTTTAGGCAGAAATATTTTCAGGAACCCTTTCTACCATTACTTACTTTAAATCATGTAAGTTATGTGTGAATCTGTTAACATTTGTGCTTTTCAATCTTACCAGTGTATGCCCTACAGGGCCTTTAATGAAATAGTTACCAATTTGCAGCATCTCAATCTTTTAAGTTATTTTAAAAAAAAATTTAATCAGCAGGTTTTTTGTGTAAAAGAGCTTAGAAAATGTCAGAAACACTATCCATTGACTTTTGTTTAGTTCACAGCATGACATGTACACAGTAGATAATGAATATTGAGTTATGTTTCCCTCTCTCCTGAAGCTTACTTAAAACCATCATTAACAACAATGCTCTTTTGGGCTGGACTGAAGACAGACCATGAAACTTTTGTTTACAAATAGAGTGACCTGGCTGTACATTCCAGGGCATTTCCTGGCAGGCCAGACACTACACTGGTCATATGGGCAATTTTACATTTTGTATCATTTCAAGGGGTATAAAACAACAGCTGAACAATCTTGAGATGTGCCCCTGTGTCTTCATACCAAATGTTGCACAAAAATTGTTCTGGTTTTGTTTTCTTCCACTGAGGCATGTACAAATTGTGCCTGCAGGAAGTCCAGTTTCTGTGGCTCTTTTGTAAACATGTGATGTCACAGGTTACATCTTCTCTAGAACCATAATAGGTTTCAAGAAACACATGCACTGTAAGTAGAATAGATCATACAGTACAGACAGCTTTGGTAATATCATACCATGATCATACCACCACAAGGATCACAGCAGGTGTATCACATTCACAGGCAATAGGCATGCAGACTTACATTTAAATAAGACCTGTTTATGTTTAGCATCTTGTAAGGTGACACAGCGCTGAAGGTCAAAGCAATTATGATCAAGTGTCTTGCTCAAGGACACAAGCTCATGACCAGGACCTGAACCCACACTGCCAATACCAGAGCTTGATACCGCTGTTGCATTATACCACTGGGCCATGACACTCAATACATAAGGACTGTACTGTTCACTGAATTAGACCAGAAATAGCATTCAGATTGGACTTGGAGTATGGACAGAGAATCTAAAGTACAGGCCTGCCTGACAGCATTGTATCCATGAAGGTAAAGCCTCATTTTAACATACCAGATTCAATTAATGCAGCTGAGTTCACACAAGATAAAAAGGCATAATAATCACTTGACTAGCTTGTTTTCATAAAAGTTGCATTGGAACCATGACAGTATAGTGACAACATCTTCCTGCCTACTACAACTTGAAAGCCCTAGCTGCTGATAGTGATAGACTGGCAAGGTGTGACAAGTCATTTTCCTCCCTGACCATGCACAACTGTGGACAGTCTTACTACTGTCCTTTACCTATGAGGAGAAAAGTTCACCTCTACATGTAGGAGGTTATTTATCTCATATCCAGCAGCATGGATGATAAATCTTGGAGCGTGTTACTTTCATTTCAACTTAAATCACCAAATTGGTTTGAATTCTTATGTAAATGTATCATAAGATGATGAGATGTTGAAAAAATATGACTTATGAGTCAGATCATGACAATAACATTTTCATCTAAAACTACAGGATCGATAAAGATCAAATCCAGTAAAGAACGATGCGGCAAACCAATATTTGAAAATGAAAACACTTTTTACTTGCAGAAAGCGCCGACTATTCTCAGAGTAGTGCTACATTTAAATACATAACCTTTTCCCTCCTTTAGCTGCCCCTTGGAAAATGCATTCATACAAATGATGGAGAAAGGAAAGTGAAGCAAGGCAATACATTGCACAGGGCTGCTGCTTGTTTGTCTTTGCCAAAGGGCATCCACCAGAGTGTTTATTTTCTCAACTCAGATTGAAAAGAGAATAACTTAAAGGCTGGTGGACAATAAGGAATCTCTCTGAAGGCCTTGTGGTCCCACAAATAGAAGGATCATTCAAGCTGTTGACAACTTGGTGCTAAATTCTTCATGAAGGTGGTGCAGGACCATCAGGACTAGAAGCTTGACGGTTGGGAAAGTCCTAAGGAGGGTGGAGGGTGGGTGGGTGTTGGAGTGGGAGTCATTATTTCAACAGTTCGCATGAAAGTACTGCTGTAGTACTTACTGTAACAGATGAAAGATTTGTTAACTAATAGGAAAGTGGACTACTCTACTAACAATATTATTGTCTGAAGATGTGTCCAAACTTCAGGTTTATTTTGGAAGCTGTTGATGGATCTCCAGTAAATAATACATTAACCAGCTGGCTTCCTATGTAATTTGATCAAAATGTATTTGGGGGAAAGTTTGAATTAACATGAGCTATCACTATAAGGCTATTGTTTATATGACATGAACCACTCCATGTCTTCACTCCAGCTGGGAGACCACTATGTCCAATGGTCCAACCAAGAAATAGCACATCAGTCACTCAAACATCGAATCCTCAAGGACCACTAAGATCACTACCCTTGAGCTTCTGGATTTGTTCACTTTATAATGGAGACAAAAATGGATAAATCTTAAGCCTTTTTCACTTTATTGCCCCTTGAGGAATGAGCATATTATAGATGATATACTTGGCAAATTTGTTTCTATCTTGTTTCAAGGAATCTGGTGTGTGCAGTGTGTTTACTGGAGACTGCAGGTTGATCAATGTTAATTGTATCCCCTTATGATGTGTAATTAGATCTGCAGTAAAAGCCTCTTTTTAGTGCACTGTAGGCCACTGCATACTGATCCTCATTGCCCATCATTACTAACTGCTGATGTTGGTCTGATCATGGAGGAAGGAAAAGATAGTCTGATGTAGGCCTTCAAGACCCTTCTTGTGTTTGTATTTCTAACCAACAGTCCCGCATAGCAATACTTCATGCTAGTCTCTTCCTTCAAGATTCTGCATAGCAAAGCTTCATGCTAGTCTTCCTTCAAGATCTTTCTTGTGTCTGTATTTCTAACCAACAATCCTGCATAGAAATGATTCAGGTCTCTACTCTCTATTACTGCTCTATTATGTAGTTTCACATGTAATACTGTAATGCTAGCACTTAACAATGCAAGCGACACCAACTAGTGATGCCGTGATTCACTATCAGATTGAAAGCTTGGACATTCACTCATGATGTGAGTTTAGTTAGAGAGCTACAATGTACCTCCCAGTGTCCCAGCTAAACACAAGGTATCTAAATACAATGTTATCTTTGAAGTCAAAATTAATGCCAAATTATGTATATCATGTGTCAATCATTGATTTGTTTCAGAATAGAAATGTGAGGTTTCTGTGTTTCAAATGAAATAAGCAAGCTTTGTTATTTTAGTCTATAACAGTAAATCATAAGCCCTGCCTAACTAAACTTGCTTTTACATTGGCACTATACGCAGCCTACTATAACAAAAACATTCTATGACTCAAAACACCTACTTATTATTTTAGCTCATAGAATTACAGGAGCAACAGCGAAGATGATTCATTCAACTGCCATTACCACATGTGAAAAAACAAAATCTGACCCAAGCCATGCAGGGTATCTGTGGACTCAATGTTTGTAAAACACAGCAGGATGGTTGGCTGACAGATACCTCATCAACAGATGACCATCCCATTCCCATGTGTCATTACCCACCAACAGTGGTGTAGTAATTCAAGGAGTACAGAGTCAAATAGCCTAGGGAACATTGCCCCTTCATATGACCCCAGAGTACTATCTTTAGTGTGACCCTTCAGGTAATTTATCTAATAAATCAATTGGTGACATTTGAAGATCAGCCAACCTGAACATTTGATTGAGACCATGACAAACAATCAGCTGGACTCAAATCATTACCCAGTTTCTTTTATGATTTATTTGAATCAAATCCTTGTGGGTGTTAGATGACAGTAAACTGTTCTAGAAAGCACACATTTTCTCCTAGTTGCAGGTACCATGTTTCCCCAAAGCACCCATTTGAATCCCTTTTGTTGTTGGGACCCGAACCAACACCTCATGAAGCTTGGTCTTGAATGAGATAAGAAAGAACAATGACAAGACACACACTTCTCCACGACTAGGATCAGTTTTTATTTTGACAGATTTCCTCCAATCAATTTGATTTTTATTTTGCCTTATCTTAGCCCATTTAACACCTCTGCGCCAAGTCCTCTGAAGTTCATAACCCACAGGCATTCATTCCTTAAAATATGCACAGTCTTTTTATACTGGTGATCAATACACCCATGTGGAACTTGCTGAATTTATCTTGACATTTATTAGATGTTTCTTAAACATTTCTTTAAAAAAAAAAACAATTTCAAACAGTTTCTACAACACTGAAATTACCTAAACACTAGATAAATATGTGGTATTTTTATGAGATACTGCTGACTTTTCAAAAAAGACTTGTCAACACTTTCCACCTAGGGTAGCTAATTTGATTCTGCTTTATTTCACATTTGGAGTTAGTTCTCACAAAAGCTTAGCCCCAATGTTAACTAACTTAATTGTTCTCCTCAGCAGGGGTTATGTCAAGAGAAATTTTACAGCGTATGGGTTACTTTTGAGGATCCATTGGTCTTATCAGAAGAAAGATTTCAATAAGTCCCATTCAGTTCCCAAACAAATCCTGACCTCCTACCCCTATACTTTGATGGTCAATTACCTTCTCAAATTCATGTTTGATGGGAAAAGTGGAAATACTTCAAGGCACATACAAAAGGAGAGGCTAAACACCAGCACAGTATAATCCCTTTATCAATATGTAAATCCCCTGATTATGGTAGATCAATTTAACAAGGGATTAATGACAGGCACTTGTATTCAACTGGACAAGATGAAGGGGGTCAAATCTATAATACCAGGATTGATTGTGAGGTGCCCTTTCAAGTTAATCATTTACAGTGTTCGTGGAATGGGGGGTCAATGAACACAATATTGCAACCCAGCCTCAACACCACAGTTTCTTAGGCTTTTCTACTCCTTACTTTAAGTTTTTGGTACTGTCTGTGTGTTAGAGAAAGTACCAAACACTTAGTTAAGAACTAACTTTTGGTACACTCAATCCAAGTTTCGCACTAAATCACTCTGACTGAATTGAAAAATTTAAAGTTTAAATTTTCCTTGTTATCATGACATAAGGCCCACATCCTTCTTACATGCTCCTACCATCAGTGCACAAAGTTCAACATTTGTGAAACTATGAAGAATTACAAAGGATATTGTGCCCCCTTTTTTAAACTAAACGCATGAATGGAGAAGATGCTGACCATGCATGAATCACCTCTATTTTACCACTTTTGGCTTGGCTTTCAAAATGTTCCCAGTTTTTGTGGGCAAAACAACTTGATAAAATAAAACTATTTGGTGTTTCTTAACACACAAGATGAAAACTTTTCTAGACCCAGGCTCTACTATACTTCTTGGGATTCTCACATAAACATCTCACATAAACATATTCAGACATTTTCAGGCTCTTATTTCATAGTTCTTCTGCCTCTGGTTACTCTTTAAAGGGTGTAACAAGAGCAGACAGACATGTGGTCACCATTGCCAAGATCAATGCAAGTTCTGAGTCAACCCTTATGGCCCCAGGAATGTCAAATCGTGGGCGTGTTTAAATTTGAGCATGTAATCAAGTAATCTTGGCAGACCAAGATTGCAAATTACTTTCTTACTAATCATGCACACTATGCTACTTAATGACTGTTTGGTTTCACAATGCGGTGTATAATTACCAGTAATTGAGCCTTGGGTTTCTTCAACTCTCTTTGATTACAATCCTTAAATTGTCCGTTTTATAAAATATAATTAATTCTTTAATCATCTGTAAAAAAACTACTGAAAATTCAAGAAAAATTGAGGTCTAAAAAGTCTGTAGTATAGCAAATGCTTAGGATTGGATGCTTGCCAAGTTGGGCCAATTGAAATACATAACATGTTGCGATTTTGGACGCCATACCAAATTTTTTGTTATTTGTTGTTAAAACCAATAATAATAATAATTTTTTAAAAAGTCAAACAAAATTTTTGAAATCAATTTACATATTGAGAGCTATTTCAAATGTATCCTTCATTTTTATTGAGTTATTTCATCATCTTTCTTGCATGTAGGCCTACAAAAAATGCTATTTCCACAACGCAATCGTGAGAAAATCCTAATTTTCTTCGAAATGTTTTGCCCTTTACATTTGCATGCCACAGTTCTTTTTTGAACAAGATCTTTGCACCGTAATGCCACACACACACAGAATAATTTTGGAGCAAAAGCAAGAAGAACTCTTGGAAAGAATAACAACATGAATCAAAATGGGCAAAGAAACACACATGACAACCTAAAACAGAATTTGAGGACATACAAGCATGCTCATAAAAACCATAAAACTATCTTCAAATACGTAATAGCGGCCATCTTGGACATGGTGGCCATCTTGAAAAAAATAACCACAAATTTGAAAATAACAAATAACAAGGACCTCCATCACCAATGTTTTAAAAAGTTGGAACGAGCAACATGTTATTTATTTTACTTGACCTTGTATTGCCCAAAGAAAGTCCTTATTGCAACTCTATAGGCCACTGTGTTGTTCACAAAGAATTAACATCAAAATGAAACACAATATAACTGTTTATTGTTTATTTATAAATTTGCTGCCTGTGAACTGAAGGCTCCAAAGAAACAAGGTTAATTTATGCAAATCTGTTTATTGCTGCAGGGCAGTGTAAACAACACTGTTGACTTTAGTGATTACTAACAAATTCCAGTAGCAGGAAATAACAACCAAATAAACAGTATTGGATTGGGATGATGACCTCAAACCACAGCCTTGACCTTAACAAAAGATGCAGCAGGTTAACTATCCTTGTATGTCACTTTCAAATTTTACAGCTGTTTACCGCCAAAAAATATTCTTCCCTTCAAAGCAACTTTAGCCAGACATGTTTTTGTTTTCCTAAAAACTTCCCAATTAGTAAGTACATATAAGTTCAATTCCATATTCCCTCCATGATGTCAATAAAGTAAACAAATCTTTTGAACCACTATAGTGGTTCAAAAAATTATGAATTGTCAACCATAAGGTGTGTAAAATGTCATGTACTTAAAAAAAAAATTCATGTGGGCTCTGATAAACTTAATTGGTTTAACATTTTATGAAACAGTAACGGAGAAAACCATCTTCTGACAAAAAAAAAGCCCATCTTATTATTACTTGGCAGCTCCTTTGCCCTGACGAGACACCACTCCATTGCTTCAAACTAAACTTTTAACTAATGTTTGTTCCTATTTTTACTCAATATTATAAGACGCTGACATTTCATTCCACAGCCTATTCTTCATGCCCTCAACTACACTTTTGATGGGTCCACAAACAACAAAAATTTGTAAGCATGACATTATTACTGAATATTAAATTGTAGATCCATGCTTCCATTGTAAACATTTTGTACCAATGGACATGTGTGCACGCGTGAAATGCGTAGCAACTCCAGGTGTGCACGCGTGAAATGCGTAGCAACTCCAGTCAAGTTGTAAGCCAAATACAGCAAAACATTTTATTAGAGTTTTCAGTATGATATCGATACTAGATTACTTCAAATATAAAGTTAAGGTGCCAATTTTGTACTTCGGTGATATTACTTGAATTATAGTAAATCATCTATTCCAATGCAAAAGTCATCAGCTTCCAAACCATGCACAAACAAGTAACAGGAACGTTTGACTGTGCCCTCTCTCCTGGTTGCTCATCAAGTTTTCACACACGTATTCAGTACAAAACTGAAACTTGGACAACAAATGTTTATTTAATTTTCAAAGTTCTGGAGCAAACAGTACTGGTATTCCGAAACAAGGAATATGACAGATCCTCAGTGTAGATTCCATTTAATGAAAATACTTTGTTATAAATGTTTTAGCAATGGCAGAGGACTCACTCTCATTGTTTCCAACTTGGGGTTGATTCTCATGTGACTACAATAAACCCTATTTATTGGACATCACCCCTGATGAACCAGAGGTCATGCTGAAATTTCCAGCTCTCTCTTTGGGGAAATCAAGCTAAATTTTGATTGATTAGGACCACCTGACCTTCAGGAACCCCAAGACATTTCCTGATAACAGATATGTGTGCTTCAGTCCCAAAGACATACAATAGCAGAGTCCAACACAGAAGCAGTTGGTTGTTGGGTACAAGGAGCTGTGACTTTCACTGGAATATACTTTTTTAATAAGAGACAGTTGTGTGCATTGTAATATGAGGGAGCCCTTATTAGGATAGTGTGATGGCTTAGATTTCGAACACATACCTTGTACTCTATAATTGACCTCCATCCAGTGGAAATCGGTAAAGATAAAACTTTGATTTTAGTTTTTGTGACATGATGGCTGATACATCAAATGGTTTTGAATGTTGTTCTTCATGGATTAAGATTACTAACAAAGTCTTACCAAATAGGAAATGTTTTGACATGAACATTGAAAAGGGATATTTCTTTTCATGCTGACAAATTGAAATTAATCAATAATATTCAATTACAATTGACTATGTTTGATAGATGTTCACGATGGCAGCCAGCAATTATTATGTAACACAGGCAATAATGTAAAGTACATGTACATTTTAAACATGTCTTTTGAAATATTAGCCTAGTCCAATCCAATGCTGGATGAAGACATCTCAACATTTTTCAGTCTCTTGCCAGTTGTTTCAACCACTTTCTGATTATTTCAGAGAGTTCAACTTACCTTCTCTCAGTCTGATTTTCTTTTCACTTTGTTAATGGTAGTGCAAGATAAATCAAAACAAGACATTGAAGTTGACGGGCCACTCCCAAACAAATTGTTCAAAAATAAAGCACAAAGTATTGTACTTATAACCATTAACATACCCCCAAGAGAAAACAACAGTTTAACAATGTGATATTCAAATAACAACATTGCATTGTATTATAGTAACGCAAACATGCAGAACATAAAAGAGCAATTTACCTTGAACAGGTATGTACAATGTTGGGTCATCTCAAACTAGATAAAAGTTCCCACAGTGCTAGTTTCAAGTGCATGTTGTTATTTGACACTCTAGCCTCAGTTAGGGCCATGAACGCATCAATGAAACATTACATGCATCACCGAAACCATATGAAACTGATATTTATACTGATGGTCTGATGAATCTAGACCTCTGTTTTTTTGCCTGGTTATAATTTTGATCAATTTTGAGCATAAACTCAATTGGAAACAGTTGCAAGCCTGAAACCTGCTACAAGTAGAAATAACAAATATTTTTAATACTAACAAATTTCTGTTAACCTTTTAATAATGTTTGAATTATATTTCTGGAACTAACTTTATAACAAATTTAGCAAAAGCTTTAACAAAAGTTTAACTAATTGTTAAGGAGAGCAATCTAAAAATGTAATGTAATGTGTATGTGTAACGCATTTAAACACTCTGATTTGTGTCCTGGAAATATGAACAATATTTTGAGGTTTAACCATTGCACTTTATTTTTCCACCTGAGATGATTTCCCCAGTATGAAGACTGTTGGAACTTGAAGGAAATGCTTGAAAATGTTGAGTATAAAAACAGCACTGACATCTGCTTTAACATCATGACTTCTTGAAATATTTCTCTTCCTCATAATCAATTAATATTGACAGGGTTTAAGCTTAATCACAAAGTATATCTCAATATGTTTATGCCAATCAGAAACAACTTCAAAGGTACCACATCCAAGTCATAAAACACAACCTCAGGCATTTTATGCTGGCACCAAACCAGAACCAAAGGTCAAGAAAGCTTATCATAAAAGTTTATCTTTGGTTAACGTCAGTATTTTAACTACTTTGTCATAAACTAAATATCAAAGCTACAGTACTCAGAAACTCCATATCCAGAATAATTGCAGCAGAATCAAAAAGTCACACTCACATATAAATTTAAAATGCCCCTTTTCAAATCACTGTGTTTCAAAACCTACCCTTTTTGTTGTGCAACAAACCATCCACCAAAAATTGTAAACTTTTGTTTTTCATTTTTAAATTAATGGTTGTTTTTTAATAAGAAACTTTTAACAGACAAATGTTTTATTTGATTTCTCAATCTCATTTTTTCAGAATAACCTAAGGGAAAGTACCAATGTTTTTGTGGCAAAGTTTTAATTGAGAAAAATGACACATAGCACACTGAAAATTACAAATCATTCAAACATGAACGTGGTTGAAGTTTAGATCCGAGAAAGTTGCCAGATGCCAGAAATGGCACTACAAGCCATCCTAAACCAGCTGCTTGCGATCCACCTGGACTATGATTGCACTTTTTATTTGTCTTCCCTAGACCCCTGAATGCCCAGATCAGGAAATGGAAAATGATCAGTACATTGGTGTAATTGTACTCAAGGTACTTCAGGAAGGAGTTAGAGAAGTATTACTGACACCAGAGAAAACTACAGGAAGTAATCCGGAGTCAGAATGTCCCTACAATTGGGGCACTGCTGTTTATATTCCTCATAATTCAATATTGCATCCTTGAGTTTTCATCTCTTGATATTGGCGGTTATAGAATATCAAGGTATTAAAATACATGCCATAGAAAATAGCACAATGTAATTAATTCCTCCGGATTTAATTATGAATTGGAAATGCTGATGGTCGGTCTTCAAGTCCACCTGTCCCGCTTTCTCTGTCAGGGCCAGTTGACCAAACCAACTTTGTGACGTCACCTCTATGATACTTTTGATATGGTATTTTTTTGTTTTGACTTGGTGAGATTCATTGACAGCTACTACATGTATCACTGTAAGAAGAGCAATGGAAAGACATTAGCAGTGACTGAGCAAGAAGGATGATGTACAGATGTGGAATGAAGTGGAGAATAACATACCACAGTATTTGGATATGACATCACTTGGGACATAATGATTGAGCAGAAGAAGGAAAGTAGGCTAAGCTGCACTTAAAGTGACAAACTGCAAGTGTTTCCAATGAAATCAATACAGTAAGTAACTCCACAATTCAATTTCTTATGTTGATTCAAATCTTAAAAAAGGATACATTTGTTCTGGTACCCAAATGGGAGCAGTTGAAAAAACCATTCATCACAAATTTCTACCTTTGTTAGATCTTTTGACTTTACATCTTACACTCCTTGAGGGGAGTTATTAAGGAGTGTTATTCCATGATAAATAAAAACAAATCAGTCAGAATGACCATCACGCTTGATGACCAGGGTGACTCATTTATTGCTTAACACCATTCATTGTTTCTGTAACTAGTTGGTAATGGTTTGTTTCTGCAGTTCAACATGGCAAACAAATAAGATAAGAAATTCCTGTGTTCGCATGACGGACACACAGATGAAAGGCCTTCTCCTTGAACAGGGTTGAAGCAATGACTCTAATCCATCAGCACATTTCATTTACCATTGCCTCAATAATTAAAGCTCATCTTCATAATTTGACATACATAATTGTGTCCATCTGCATGGCATTACATTCTATAGTGGACAACTTTAATCTAACAACAAAACACTCATTTTAAAGGAAAAATAAACTAATTTTTTTCTGAAAGCTAATTCCTTTCATACACCTGAAACTTTATCAAAGTCAAGAGCAAATATAATGTGAAAACCATACAAATCTTGGTTATTTAGACCGAGCAATTTTGTTCATTTATTTCTATTAAAACATTCCAATTCTTCAAACTCCCCCCCCCCCAAAAAAAAATAACTAAATAAATCTATTTGCTTTTACAATATTATTGATGACCTTTTCTTTTTGAGGCTCAATAATAAAGCTGAAATCACAGATCAATTAGAATGATTCTTCAGTTCCTCTGTGTGTACACTTGATTTACACATCCTTGAAAATGTTGCTACATACTGAGTTACTCTGTACATATAGCACTCAAGGGGTTTGATTCACTTCACATTATTTGCAGGTCACAATGGGGTCACCTGCCAAATGAGATTTATGTTAATAACTGGAAGGGAAGCCTTGCAGTGCATACATCAGGGTGATGCACCTCACACAGCTTTCATTACATTATATCTGTGGATTTAAGAACATGTCAAAAGGTTCTAGCACTGATTGATTTTAACTGGCAAGAGATCACTCTTTCTCGGTTCCTACTGGCGTCCCATATCCCAGCGATATACTTCTGTCTGGAATAACTGCAGATATTTAAAGGTACATGTCATGTAGTTTGTTCACCTAACAAACGTACTCCACAGTCTGGCTTGAATGTGGTTGAACACAAAGGGCAAAACAAACCTTGGCAATCTAGAAGATGGCTATTCTCAGCAATCTAGAAGATGGCTTTTCTCTGTGAATTCTTTCACACCTAACCAAACTGGCATCTCTCCAAAAGCCCTTGGTCTTAGGGTTGTTAAAGCTTAAAAGGTAAAAGATTTGTTGAAACAAAAACTTGAACCCAATCACCAGCAAGTCCAAAGTTGACATGGAAGCTGAAGTTTGTTTTATTTGCACCATCATTGATCGAGTCATTCTCCATTTTTACCATTCTTGTTTTTGTATTATATTTGTGGAATTCAGTCTGCTTTATTAATAATACTAGGTGAAGCCATGAACATATACTGTACGAATGCCAAAGGCACTAACAATATTATTAAAATAAACTCATTTTAATATTTCAAGTTATAATACACTGTACAAATATAAATTTCTCTGTTCCATGATACACAACACATGTGCATGTTATCATGGAAATATACTGTAAAACAACTTATCTCAATGAATTATCTCATCTTTGTATCCTGAAGATGTAAATAATCCATGAACACCCAGAGTGAGTTAAGTCCACACGGCACACAGGCCTACATATATGATATACTGAATACAAAAATAGTATGAAGTTTTATAAAAATGGGTTTGTAGACACCATTTCTAAAAAATATGTAAACAATAACCATCAATACAATTGTTATGCATTGACAGAAAACATATTGCCTACTCACCTAACTCTGAAATGTTCTACTACAATCCCTACATCCAGCCAGAATATCCAGTAATATTCATCATGGGAAGACAAACCAGAATAAGGCCAAACTGTGATGTGCCTCAGTGCCTAGTCAGTGAATGATGTGAATCCTTGAGGCTGACTAGAGCAGCAGATCAGCTTTAATGCATACAACATTCAACAAGACCTGACATACATGTAGTGTACAATCACAGTGGATTCTTATGGGCCATATAGTGAACCAACTTCAGTCCACACTCCCTTAGGCTAGTTATTACCATGAGACACTACCACTGCATACGTAGGGGTGTTCGACCACCATTAAGGCAAAGGGATCCAGCATATTAATTCCATTCATAGATAGGGGGGACATGCACACTGCACTGTACAGTTATGTACATTCACTGTACAGCACATGTACATGTACTGTGCGTGTTAGATGGAAAAATGGAAGAATCCAAAAGTGTCTGCTTAATTTTGAGTGAGTCATATTTCTCTGAATAGGCTATGTTTTAACTCCTACACTGCATGCACAGTTGCCCATTGGGAACACTACATATTCTCATCTGTTTTTAAGATGAAATACGAGTCTGAATACTAAATTATGACAATCAGTAATGAATCAGATTCACTTAGGAAGGCTCTTAAAAAGATAACTTTTTAAATTATTCATTCTTTCCTTTGCATTAAAGTAGGAATGGTATTTTCATGTGAAACTTGGTATCCTGTTGTCTGACAACAATGAGATTTATAACCCTAAACAAAACATTCATTAGGTTTTAATCCTAAGTTAAGTTAATACAGCAGGGGTAGACAATGCAGGTAGCGGGCTTACCCGAAACTACTAGATTTACAGACTGGGTACCCATTCAGTTTGGTAGCCCGGTTGGCCTGTGAAAATAATTGAATAGTGCATTACAAGATAATACACAAAACAAAAACTGCATGTAAATGACTAAGAGCTAAAGACTGCTTATCTATGTATGCTCTATAACAAATAATTCAAACAAGATTCCAGAAATTTAAAGAAACTTTATCACTGGTGTGCATGCTGAAGCTGCCTTTGGCAGCAGCATAGTTTGAGGCGACAATGCACAGTTCATCTGAAACTTTTTGTCGTTTGTCTCTAGTTTATTAGTTACTTTACTAAAAACAACACAATGTGTATGTTAATGGCAACATGTACGATTACCCTGGAAGAATTAAAGGATTCTTTAACAACATAAATGTACAATTTTTTATTTATTTTTTTTGCGGGGTGACTGCTCAAATTTATAGTCAAAGTGTTGCGATGAAGAAGCAATGTTTTTTTGTTTTTTTTCTTCAGACTAATGAAATATTATCAGACAACAAATAATGTGTGCAAATCTAGTTTATTTGACCCTTGTGCAGTATTATGGTGGGTTTAATGTTTGTTGAAAAATAATGGATTATAAATATAGTTTACTTTTTTTGTTAATATTCAAAAAATAAGATACACTGGTGCTTAGATAACACTTTTCCCTTACATGACAGTCTCCATGTCTTTTTTACAAGTGACCCTCATGCCCTCACTCACACTACACATTAAATACTCCCAATAATTTATGAGTAGTATCAAAGCTCAGAGCCTGATTTAATTACACATCTCAACAACAGGTACAAAGAATTACAGTCTCAGATGTACCAGTACCAGTACATGTACCAACCATACAGAAAGGACCACAGAGTACCAACACACTTGTAGAAGGAAAGTTAATCTAATTAGAGTACATTTAATATTCAGTTAGTGTAAATGATTCTAAGAATGGAAATTCACTCACTGAATCAAATTAAGTGTATAATGTACATGTACACATAGCAGTTATTGTACTGTGAGCATAGTTTCATTAAAAGGGGTCAGTGTGTACAACAGTCCAATAATAAACATAGAAGAAGGAAAACATACCACAATATCTTCAGTCCACATTGCATTTAAGCAAACAGCTGTAATAATGAGGCAAATCCAAAGGGTAAATGCTATCTGTTTAGTCGCCAGTACCTGCTATTGTGAACTATGGAAATCATTGCTGAATTACAATTGACTTGCCCAGGAACACACAGACCACAAGCAATACATGTACAAGGACCAGAGAGGTGGAGAAACCACACACAAGGACCACTGGGGGTACTTCCTAAATTCTTGCAACATGAGTCACTGCACTGCACAAGGTCCTACATTGATCTGTAGGAATTGCACCCATTCCATGGACTGCACATCAGCATTCATGCTTGTCCAGGTGGACATGTTGTATTGTCTACTCGATCACCCTGTATTCTTGTCAATTATTGATCAACTAAGTTCATCTTTATACACCAATCACTAGTGACTTTTTTATAACAATACATGTTGCTTCCACCAGACCATGTTTATAAACTCATAAAAACTGGTGATTCAATCATGGAAAACAAACTTATAACTTTTTGTGTGCAATGCTTTTTTGTTCTTACTGTATTTCTAACCTTGCATTTGTATTTTGTGTGGTAGAATGAGTGAAAAGGGTGCAATTTTGTAGCCTCCATGGTTCTAGTATGTATATTGTGCATTAAGATTGGTTGTTTAGTAGTTTATAATTTCATCATTCGGTGCTCTTCCTGCCAAAGTCTTATTGTTAGTATCCTTAGGAGAGTGGTATGAGTTGCTGTGTGGTCATGTTATGTCTCATGTGAACAAAATATTGGGTCAGGTGATTTGTGATGTACAAGCAAACTTAGATAGCAAGTGCTGGTGATAGATTGGTGACTCGTGATGTACAAGCAAACTTAGATAGCAAGTGCTGGTAGACATAAGCCCTTTTCACACGAGAATCAGAAACTTACGTCCATCGTTTTGGGCGCCAGTTGTCTGTCCCAAAGGTTGCGTGCGATATCATGACAAACATTCACAC
>JAUELU010000029.1:18860097-18873507 GCA_032357145.1 Evasterias troschelii | reverse complement strand
CACCCATTCACAACGTGACAATAAACATTCCCGCGCCCCTTCCCCCCTCACAATAAACATTCCCCCCCCCCCCCCCCTGTCCCCCCGCTCAATGTTGTTGGGAGCGCAGACTGCGCAATGAGAGCCAACATTGCAAGGGGGCACGGAGGCCGTGATGAGGGGGCCCAACGAGATATGGCCGGGATTTGTAGATTATTATGTAATCAGTACAGTTGTTAAATTGGGGGTAAGGAGGATTGTTCACCTGTAAAATGATAAGATCGTCCAGCAGCGCAACGACTTCTGCAGTAATGACACAGTCAACTCAAACTGTGGATGAGTAGGAACGGTCTTCAAAGTTCTAGAGCTAGCTGCAGTAGACTGGTAGAGGAGTCCTTGCTCTGACACTAACCGGTCCGTCGTTGTCGTCGTGGTCACTCAGCAGCGTGACAACACTCAGCAGCGTGTGACACTGACAGCAGTCACCAGTCTGTGTTCGTTTCAGCGCGCGAGATCCTCCTGCAGGGAGACCTCTGACATGACTTTGCTCGTGCAGCCGTGTGTACGTGTGCGTCATACAAGCAAAAATAATGAAAATGGCGCGCCCTCATATCTAGCCCGAACATCTGACGTCACACTTCGAGGCTCGTGTCTTATCCATGCAATAAGGACAGCGGACCAGTCTAGCCCTCATCAAGCTTGCATTTACCCCTTACATTTTACAATTGCTTTTAATTATTTAAGTTTTAAGAATTCTTAAGAACTTAATATAAATTTTTCATAAGAAATAATTATTATTATATAACTGTAATGAACATCGAAAAATGTAAGGATCTTATAAGTGCTATTTGCCCAATGTGTTTATAGTTTGGAATAAACTATTTCATTTATAGGGATTTTGTTTATATTAATTGTGTCAATAGGTGGCGCTATTGCTATTTATTTTGAAGGTGAATGACTGCCAGCTGTCCACCCTCCTATTTTTATTGTTTTGGTCTAACTTCATTCTTTGATGTTTGTTTAACCCAAACTTCTCAAATAATTATGGCAATTGGTTTGGGTTGTTATTTATGTATTACATGTTTAAACATGTATTTACATGTCGTTTTCTCGACTACACGCGCTCTATCTAGTTGTATTTCCAAATTAAGTAATAACTCTTCTCGACAGAGGGCGCTCGAATACAGCTCTGAAACCAAAACAACCGCGGGGATTTACATTCACGTGCTCAATTGTTGTTTCTACAGCGGATACTACTGCAGCATGTAATCACCCTTGGCTTTGCCCATTTTTACTGACACTAACAGTAGCTCCATGATTCTGCGTTGATGATCAGGACTGCATCAATGAGGTAAATATGGTACAGAATTAAACTAGTTTGTAGTTTTTAAATTCGTTTTTGTGAAACAAGATCAGAAGTGGTTAAAAACCCAAACAAAAATAAATGGCATGCGTAGCCTTGTAAACCTCGGTCGTAGGCCCACCGCATACAATCACTCAGCTCGGAGTCCGAGTACGGGCTACTGAAATTGTGGCCGTGGTCCGTGTTTAATCTCCCCCTGGCAGATCTCGAGTGTGACGGCGGGGTTCGCTGGCACTGAAGACGGCGTATGAGTCATTGACGAAGTTATTTACTATAAAAATGCATTTTGTTTTGATAGTCAGGGAAACACAGTTTATTAATTAGTCTAGAACTAGAACTAAACTTAGAAGTACGACATTCACAATAAATATTTTTTGATCAGTTCTTTGCAGTAATATTTGTCATGGTAATGCTTTGTACATGCTTTTAATAAAATAGTACTTTAGTAGGTCTGTTTTAAATTGTGTGTGTTCCTTAAAGATAAAAGATAATAACAATAAATCAATCATTATTAATAATAATAATAAGCATTTATATAGCGCCATCTATCTAGAACACTATTCCGAGACACTGGAGAGAAAAAGAAATCAAAAAAGTTGATACAAAGATAAGGATCAAAAGAGTGCCTAATTAAAGTAAATTTGGAAACAAATATAGCTATGTTAGCGGGGTTGCGCTATTGACATTTCCTATTCTGACAACACGTAAAACTACACAATTTCAAATAAATACTAAACGTTTACCTTTTAATTTTTCGCCTTCATACTTCCCTAAATAGTGTTAGAAAATACCAAAATCACATCCCTTATAAAATGTCTACATTAAGGACGTTAGTGACTTTTAACAGGTTTTTCAGAGAGTTGATTTTCCGCGACCAATTTTTTCACGGCCATTTTGGAGCAAAATGACCCGAAAGTTTGCATTTTGCTGAAATCAGGCCTTGAACTTCGCTCTTGAAGGGTCACAGCAATTTTCCTCTGGTAAGGGGCACCTCAAAGAGGAAAATGTAAATTTGTATTGGAACTTTGCAGAGGGCATCACAGCAAAACCACAAGGCACCACGGCAATTGCTGTGGGTGCCGTGGGTTAATTTGAGGTCTGTGAAATAATCGTTTATGTGACCTCTATGCTTGGTTTAAAGGTCAAATATCATAAAGTGGACTTCCTGTTATTTACAAAGGCATTTTAAATGAGTGAAATCGACCAAGTAATTACCGAAAAAATAGTTTTTGTCTCATTAACCAGGTTTTTTTCAAGTTTTCTTGAATTTCAACCTTTGTTTTAGAAGGTAAGGCCTCAGCCGACTTTTTTTGTTCCAAATGGATTTGTTGGGTTGTTTTCTACATCGAAAGTGTAAATTTAAAGCTAAAATCCGTCGCGCATAGATGCACCGTGAATAAAAACAGACCCATGGTCATTTTCAAAATGGCACGATTTCTGGGCCATGTGTACAGTTGGATGCTGTACACGGGGGGCGTGGTTTGTGCTAGCAGGTATCTTATTCATAAATTTAACTTGTTATATGACGATTTTTGAGAGTTCTAAGTGGATGTTTTGGGGAATTTTGTTGCTAAAAACTGATGAAAGGTATTAAATAATTTGTCTGAAAAATGAAATTTCCATCATTAGACCTAACAGCTTTCATTTTTATAGCTATTTGTCTATTTTTGTTACTGTGCGAAAACAAAGTGAAGGTGCAGTAAATTAGACGATAATGTACTCACATCATCCAGAAGAGTTCAAGGAGTAAAGGCATCTTTAAGAAGATGTAACTTCTGATTGGAAGCACCAATTTCAATACTTTTTCAACATCAAATTGCTGATATCAAGAGCTTTAATTTGGTGTATAATTTTACTATACTTAATAAAAGAAAGGAAAAACAAATGAATGCTAATTAATTTTTCAATAAATTGTTGCGAGTGTTGCCAGAAGGGTCCCAGGAATTGCTCTGTTTACCTCATTGCATTTCTGAGATTCAGAGCTTTCCATTGATGTATAATTTGACTATGTTAAATAAAAACAAAATTTTGACTAATATAGCTAACAAATAGGTCTTCAGTTGCAATTTAAATATGTCTAAGGATGAAGCTGTGCGTATATTCCAAAGGGCTGGTGCTGCTGATGAAAAATCCCTATTCCCATAAGAGGTGTGTGACCTTGGTGTCACAAGAAGACACTTGTTTGATGATCTCAGGCTGCGTTGAGGAATGTATGTTGTGATAAGTTCATTGAGATAGACTGATGCTGAGCCATTAACTACTTTCCACGTTAAAAGTAATATTTTGAATTGAATACGCTCACGTACTGGCAACCAATGAAGTTTCTGTAAAACAGGTGAAATGTGATCAAATTTTGAGGTCTTAGAGAGGACCCTGGCTGCCGCATTCAGGGCATGTTGGAGTTTATTTAGACTTTGTTTTGAAATATTGACCAAAAGAGCACTTCCAATATCTAAATGAGATTAAACAAAGGCATGTACTAAGATCAAAGCTGATTTGTCATCCAGAGTTCTCCAAAAACTGATTATGTTTGGATACATTACTCAATGTATTTCCAATTTTTGCTTACAAAAACAACTAAGATAGTCACAGTGAAGGTCCTTAAAAATGTGTTTCTTTTATTATTTTGGATATAGGAAGCAGTACTGGGTAAAAAAAATGAATCAATATGTTATGAGGCAACATTGGGTGGCCATAGTTCTCCCATAACAGTGGTCAGTAGGCCAAATGCCAGTTAAAACACCCAAGGATCAATCAGAATTCTATCCAACTTGTCCTGCTGGTGCTTCCATAGAGTTTTAAGTGGGGCGCCCTTGACTGGAGGTCAAAAGAAGCTAGCTCATTGGCTGATCCCGTGCGCCACACGTATACCAGTTCTTCATTGTTTCGTTTGTCATAGTTTTACCTCTAAGATAGTGGCTTGATGATTTCAATACATAAGGTCTATTGCTCCAAATGATTACTATTCCTATGCTAATGACAATGTTGAAAAGGAACCACCCAAATATGGACTAGAGTAGTAGGGGCCTAGTACATGCTAATTGGTCCTGCTCGCTAGTCACTGATAACGTTACCTGTGAACCCTGGTGGCTTTCAAAGGCAGCTACCATTCTATCCATGTGCTACCTTAAAAGTGATTTAAATCTTCTTCAATTAGGCCTATTTCATTAGTTCAATCATAGCTCCATGGTTCAATGGTGTGTCTTGTCAATATGATTGTATTTTAAGTTAACGTTGCAAACATCTTTATAAATATCTATCTAGTAGTATTGATGAAAATAGCAGGTTGAAAGAAGATCTGCCACTTTGTAATCAAAGTGGTATCTCAAAGGTAAGTTTTAGAGTTGAATAAGACCCAAATCACTCTAACGTCAAGTGTGAATTTCCTACAGAATGAGCTCATGGAACAGTTTCATCCAACAATTCCAGGAACCAAAAACAACTTTTGTTTACACTGAATGTTGATTTGGATTAGAAACTGATACGGATGTTTTTGTGTGCTACTGTACAAGACAATATTGAATGACCTCATCCTTCATTGAGGGATTTGATTGTAGTCAACCTGCCTAATGTGATAGAGAATGGAGCGGGAGGTCTAGCTAATGGCCCCTAAAATAAATACACCCTGGACTCCCTCTTCAGCTTCCATCAATCCGCTTGTCAATCAGATAGAGGTATCCTGACAATGACTAGAGCAAGCTAGTCCAAACGTTAGAACTCACTCCTCGGCAGTGTAGTTATTAACGAGAAGTCCCCCCCGCCCCCGATCCACAAAGCGAAAGTAGTAGTCCCGCCCAATTTCCTACCTCCCGCCCAGGTAGTAGTTAATAAGCAGGACAGTTCTTTTCAGAACTGAGAAGTCTCCCGAATTCCGAATATTCTACTCCGCGGCAGTAGAATAAAAAAAGCAAGACAAATTCTCAAGGAACAAAATCTACCTAGCAAGTAGATATACACATGGTGTTGCCGCAAACCAAATATATATTGATACCTCACCATGCAATGCTTCAAATCCCATACAGATAGACTATTGACTTTAAAGGGAAAGTCTGAAAGGTGTGAACAAAAAATTAAAAATCACAGAATCCTTTGTTATAGTTTTTAGATAGCCCACTATTTTACATTCCTTAAATACTTCTTTTCTGATAAATTACATAAGTTAAATTAAATGAGTTACTGGCAGCTTGGTTAAATAAAAAACAATACAAAAGTTGGTCTACATAAGAGCCTGTGCCTACTAGTAGTAACTGAACTGAAAGTAAACCATAATTGGCATAACATGCAGGAACTTGTCACTTTTTATTACCAGTGTTTTGCTGGAATAGTCAAAAACATTTTCTAAAATAAAAATACACCTTTGAAAACGTTATCACTTGCACAAGCTTGAGAGAAAAAGTTTGTTTTTAAAAGTTTAAGGAAGTAACAGATTGTATGAAAATGTCTTCACAATAAATGATAAGAAATCAATAGCAGTAAAGTTTCCATGCATCATGGTTACTAACAATTTCATGAGGTGGAAACTTGGTCAATATAGGAATGGGGAAGGGGGGGATAAATTTTTTAAGTTTACAAAATGTTCAATTACTGTGATTGTTATCTTAAAAGTTAATTAAGTTGTGCTATAGGCCCCTAAAATAATAATTTCAGTTGTGTCTATTTTAATAATTGTAAATGTTTGAAATATTGTATATATATATTTATGTAGCCCTGACCTATATTTTAGTTATACGAGTGAAAACACCCTGGTTCTCTCCCTGAATGTGGGAAAGCAGTCCTTCACACATCTTAGCCGACTGTGAAATTGCACACATCAGCATCACAATCGTAAAGAGTATGGCAAACTCATTCAATCTCATTCGTAAATGTCAAACACTTGGAGTATTTGGCAGGGATTTATGGCTTAAGATTTTAAGTGCACACTCCCTCTCCCTGTCTCTGCAACATGAAGGTGAAGATTCATCTTGTGTCAGGTTCATGTTTTTTCAAAAACTTTGTCACTTAAATTCAGATAAAGATAGCATAGCTCTTTAAAAAAATCCATGAAGATAAGATATACTTTTGCAAGTAAAATTTGAATTGATAAGGTACACTATTGAGCAGTCAAAATATTTGGAGATTGTCAGACCCACCCTTCCTAAATTTGAAGCAGTGCTCACACTCAATACAGTTTTATGCCTGGATAAGAATTTAGAAATGATGTCTGATGTCATTTAACCCTCCTACTGATACACCATTCAAAACCATTCAAAATTCTCTAACGTTTACAACCCCATTGTTTTTGTACACACATGGCAGTACCATTTGACCTGTATTGATGATAAGCTGTGTCACCATTCACAACCATTCAAATGGTTTTGAGTGGTGGATACACTGCACTGTGGTATGCCCCTAAGGCTAATGGTTTTGAATGGTAAATGACACCTGTGCTACCATTTGAAAGTATCCATACTGGGCTATAGATAAGCTGACATACCATTTGAAACCATTGGGGGTCTACTCTATACACAGTTACCTCACCACTCAAAACCATTCGACCAAATGGTTTTGAATGGTCAGTCAACCGATAGCAAATTGTGTTGGGTGTATTAAGGTGTCAGTTTATACTAATTCAAAGTTTATTTTTTCAAAAATTCAATATACATGTATATCAGATTACATCATTTGTTTAGGTTTCATGTGTGCAATAGTTTTACAAACAGTGGTGACCTGATCTGACCTTGCTTCCAGTCCAAATGGAAAGTTGAAGTGACAAATGCATTATGAAACCTTGTGTATGATTGTCCAGTCATGATGAGAATCAGAGCATGTTATGAGTTAACGTTACTGATTGCTGATTCTTCATTGATGTTTTCCCAAACACCCCCTGACACCCAGTGTTTGTTATTACCCAAACACTGAACTTTAAATGTATACTTTGTCATAGTTCCCATCAAAGATCAGAACACTTTATCAAAGTGAGAAAAAATGTCATTCTGTCACATCAAGTGCCTTAATATTAACTTAATAAGTTTAAAACTGTGTTGATTTGATTTACTTGTAAGAGAGGATACTTTGTTATTGGGTTTGAATTTGGGTTTGGCTGTAAATGCCTTAAGTTATTTTCAAAGTACCAGTTTGATTATAAATGTTGCAAGTTAATGGTAAGATGTGCATGTCTGTGTAAACACCAGTAACAACAGCAGCAGCATTCACAATATCAACATTAAAGGTGCTGTATACATTTGGTAATTGGTGCCTACTGTTTGTTTCAAACCTATTTAATTGTAGATATAAAATATGCCAAAAACTAACTTCAAAAGCTGGTCGCTTTTTTGAGATATCACTGAAAAACCGGAGCAAATATTAAGGCCCTAACGCTTCTCAGATATTTTTGGGATAAAAAGTGATATATTTTTCCATGACTGCAGTACTTCAAAGTGAAAAGTTTCTCAAAATGCATTAGGCCTACTATCCAAAGTTGCTGCACTTTTTACCAAGTAAGTTTTTATTGCCATTAATTTTCAGAGTCATTACCAAATGTATACAGACCCTTTAACAACGTTATCAATTAGTTGGACAACAAATAATAATACATAATCCAATTAACACTTGTGGCTTATCATGCAAGTTTAACAAATGTTTTGAGGGAAGGAAAACCACCCTATAAAAATGTTGTTCAGCAAAAACTTTCTGAGGGAGAGGAACTCACATGGGGTGTGTGATTGCACTGATAAATCCTTAGGTTAAAGTGGCCTTAAACTGTCTGGTTTTAACTGATGACTAATACTAGGCCCTACACAACACGTGGAGGCTCTACATTATGTCTGTTAGTGAAAAAGTAATGCATCTTTGTGGGAGCAAATACCTACAGTAAATGTAAATGAGTAATTAAACAAAACATAGAAGGTAAACCTTAGTTTAGGATTTGTGATCATCCTGGCTAAACATTGGAACCTTTGGCTTGTCATTTCACTAGTAGTGGTCTACCATCTTTGTCACTGGTCCATATGTTATCGTCTTCTTCCAACATTGTATTATTTATGGCATTTTAAGACAATTTAAGACAGGATTGGTAATCATCACATCAAAAACAAATTAGTTTCAAGACCTCATTGTTAAAGTTCATACAATGGCCAATCCTACAGAGAAGTATTTCCATCTGCATGAAAATATGAATTTGACAATTCTTGAAATCACTTAGTATTGTTGCAACTGAAAATAACACTGACTGAACTACCATGACTTCTTGACTGAACTACTTTCTTCATTTAACTAAAATGTGACTGCTGTTTTATGTTGCTATGCTTACTAAAAAACAGGATGGAAATTAATTTATTCTTTAAAAAAGTATGTTCCCTTTTTATAGGAATGGTTAACATTGAAACCACCTGATGTTTTCAATCGTGATGACAATCTGGTCATTGTGAAGTGAAATTGACCAATCATGAAGTTTTGAGGTTCCTGTCCTTAGTACTAGCTTTGGTCTTCGCTTTGGTGAATGTACATGTATAGACATTGAGTGTAACATTGAAGAAACAGCAGACAATCAACAACTTCCTTACCTTTGAACTATCAGATAATGGCACATGGATGTAAATACCACTATTCCTTAATCCAATTATGTACTGGTGGTTTCTTCCACAAGATGAAACAAAGAAGATGGTACATCCAATTTGAGTATTTCCTTTCTTCACACTGTCACACACGACATGACTTTTAATATCCGTATAAGCCAGGCATCAGATCAGCCATTTTGTTTGCCCATTGAAACCACCAATGGTCTATAATTATCCTTTTCCTCGCCAGACTCCATGATGCAAGAGGACGGTGAGGTATGATTGGTCCATTCTAAATTCAGCTTTCCTGTTGACGCGTGGATCATGCTGATACTTTCTTACACTATGTAGAAGTTTCTGTTCTGCCAGGCTGTACCCTTTTACACGGTAAGCATAGGTTCTAGGAATATTGTCAGCCATTTTATAAATTATAGAACCGGACAACGCTGGATTAGGGGAGAGGCTCCGAGTCAATTGAAACTGTATTCACAACTTGTAACCATTGTAAGTACAAATAAATGCATGAGATAGAATCAGTTGTATTTAGGAACTGAAGAACCCATGTAGGCTGATAACCAGAAAATTAACAATAAAAAATGTCTTCAGTTTCTTAAATAAATCAAATAAGGGTGGAACTTTACCCTGTAGACTTTTCTTTTGAACATTTTACTTTGAATGATTCATCACCTTTCATTATATTGGATCAATGAGTTTTTATTCCTGACTGATCTTTAAAACAAAAGCTTTATGTAATTTTTGTAGAAGTATGCAGATATCCAGGCTGTAGAATGGTTTGCAAAGTTTTATACATAGATTATTTGCACCATGATTAAGAACTGGACTCTATTTGTGGAAAAACCTTTTTAAGATGTAAATGAGTTTCAAAAGGTGCATGTTGGATGTGAAATTAGTTTTCAATCATTGTAGTATGGTTTAACTAAAACAAGATTCTTTGTGAGTATTTGGCTACTCTTTAAAAAAATAAATCTTCCTGGATTTAATTTCTGCAAACATGAAATAGTTTATGAGCATGCATAACTTTTTCTCATAGTGATTCATTTGAACTTTACAAATAATGTCTGGCAATTTGTTAATACTTAGAGTATGGGACCATTCATAAGAATCACTGGATTAAGTGGGAATTCCAACTCAAAATTACTTTGATATCTGTCTGTTCGAAAGATGTTCCATAATTTTAAAACAGAGGGTTAAAGACATTATGTTTGTGTAAATTGCCCAAATTGCTTTAGCAAATGAAGTTACAGCCCTTTGACATGACACATGAACAAAAGTTTGAATGTCTGTCAACTGCATTGAAGTATGATCCCGATCAAATATTTTGACACCTTGGGAAAAGGTGCTAGACCAATAATATACAGAAATATGATGCAACTTGGAGATTGATCTAAACCATTGACACCTATTGAAACAGTCACAATATTTATCCTAGTCCATGTCAATATTTAGTACAGCTAGTAGTAGTAGTGTGAAGTAAAAAAATGCATTCACATTAATCTTTACACTGGGTTAAATTTCATAGAGCTGTTAATCAGAAAATTGCTTAGTAATTTTCATTGCTAAGCAAACAGCTAACAAGGTATGAGTCACAGCAATGTTAACCATGGCCTTTTGACTTAAAAGTAATTTCAACTAGCTAAGCAAGATTTGTTTGTGCTTAGCAAATTTTGCGCCCACCAGCTTTATGAAGTTGGGTCTCGGTCTTAAATGATCGAGATTCTGTTACAGTGTTCCTCAATCTATCAAATTAGTTTATTCAGCTGTAACATTCTTCATGTTCAACTGTACAAAACTTAATCTTTAATTTCATAATTTCTAGAATGGGAGACGATTGAGACGAAGCAGAAACTCAGGTCACCATTCAGGGCACCTCTCAGTTTACAACCGTCATGTAATTTATGAAAAGAACAATCAGTCCCATCATTGGTTGGGCAGAATAAGGTTCATTACCATCTGCTATTTATCAAAAAGCACACCATACACAAACAATTGAAAATCAAATTGGCAGTTCTGTTAAAAAAACAGGTAACTATTTCTGGGTATTTTGTATTCAGGAAACTTGTGCATTCTCATTTTGTTACGTACCCTTTGGCTCCCATTAAGGTTAGATATTGTTTTGACTGGTGTTGCTATGGAATGGTGTTGCAATGGTATGGAATTTATCAGCAAACGCAAGAAAATTAAATTGGTCTTATCATACAGCTGGCAAGTACACATCTGTCGTCAGGTTACAAAATTACAAATTCCGATGAAATAATATGTAGCACTTTTTATCAAAGTGGGTATTACAACCCCAAAATAATCTTGCTTCAAAAAGTCATTACCTAGTGACAAGAAACAAATCACCAGCTTATCTATCAGGCTCTGTTTGGAAACTACCTTTGATTGAGGCCTGTAGTTTGTATTGTAAAACTAAGTTGTAGTTGACAGCGAAAGGGCATAGTGTAAGGTTATACTGTAGTAGCCATGCTAGCTAAAGGCATACGTAATCAGGTAAGTCTCCAGTTAATCTTGTTGCTTGGCCATCGTGTAATCCTGTTACAAGGGTGAGTTGATTCGCTAAGTACGCCTGTGTTAATTAATGCAACCAAATTTAATATGCATCACTGGAAGTTTCCAATGTAGAAGAGATGGAGGCAGGGAGGATGGGGGGTGGGGGAGGGATAGTGGGTTCATCAAATGGGAGGCACATTTGGGTTTCTGATGTTGAATGGATTGGAGACAGGAGGAAAGGGGGATGGTGGGTTCATCAAATGGGAGGCATGTTAGGAGGTTTCTGATGTGGAATGGATTGGAGACAGGAGTAAAGGGGGATGGTGGGTTCATCAAATGGGAGGCGTGTTAGGAGGTTTCTGATGTGGATTGGAAACGGGAGGAAAGAGGGATAGTGGGTTCATCAAATTGGAGGCACAATTGGGTTTCTGATGTGGAAGGGACTTCAGACAGGTGAGGAAAGGGGGATAGTGGGTTCATCTAGTGGGAGGCACAATTGGGTTTCTGATGTGGAAGGGATTTGAGACAGGTGAGGAAAGGGGGATAGTGGGTTTGTCAAGTAGGAGGCAAATTGGGGTTTTTGATGTGGAATTGATTTTCCATTTGTCTTTTGGTATAGGTTCCATTGCAAGTTTGAAAACTAGTGCCAGAATCAAAACAGAACCTAAAGTATCCTGAAAGATATACCAGTGAGTCACAGACGAAACAAAGTGTGATCAAGAGTTTCTTTGTAATCGCTCAGATTAGAGCTGCAGCTAAGGGAAAAAACAAACTCTCAGATGTGTTTTTATGACGTATCAGAATTTAATGTCCTGAGAGATCTGTGAGATCATGGTGAGATCAAACACTTAGTGTGAAGAGCAAAGTTTGCAAGAACTAAAAGGAAAAATAAAAGACCAGTACACTGAGCATTTACGTTGTCATCCATTGTAGCTAAAAAAATACTTGAATTATTTAAACAAATTGTTTTGAAATTTGAACTTACTCCTTCACCCTCAAAAGAGGTGTTGGTATAGTGCTGTAACACCATTGTGAGCAGCTACCCTATGGTAGCAACACAGAAGGGCCAATGTATTATGGTCAAACAATCTAGCCTTAGGGAACAATTATACTGTATATGGTTAAGATTCTGTTTGTATTGTGTATTATTGTGAAGTATCAAGTCCAAATGGGCCACTGTAACAGAATTTGACACCTTCAGTTAGCAGCCATGTATACTTTGTGGTGAGAAGAGGTTGAGGTTTAGCAAGTGCTTGGTTATTCAACAAAATTATTCCAATTTGAAGTTGATAACGGCGAATAAATGATGGTGTTAATCTTCTCTTGAGGTAATATTGTGTTATTTCGTGGCCGAGCGATCAAGTGCACCATAGCCAAGCTCTGGTGTGTCTGTATCGGCAGAGTGTGCAGGGGTTCAAGTCCTGGTCTTGACATGCCAGATGCTTAACCATTATTGCTTCGTCCTTTGGATGGGGTGTAGGTCCATCGTGTACGGTTGTATGATGCACTTTTAAGAACCCAGTTGCATTTATCGCTAAGAAAAGGGGTTGCCTGGCATTGTTTCTGGTAGTGACTGCTGAATGCAGCAGAGCACCAGCCCTTATGTGGTGCTGCATAAATTGGTCTCGGTATTACAAAGAATTTTTGAATACCGGTCTTAAAAAATTAGTAATAAAGCACTTTGAGACGCCTGTAGGTAAAGCCCTATATAAAAACTATTAAAATTATTATTCGTACAGTTTACTGAGCATGAGCCAGTGTTTGTGGGCATTCCGTAGAGTGTTTTATGAAACGAATTAGCTTAGATAAACTTTTACATTAATGTCATTTTACAAGGCATGTGGACGAAGGCAATATGACATACATCCAAAATGATGACCAATACAGTTTATTATTTTAGAGACCTTGCTCCTTGAGCTGATCATGATGTGCATTTCTTTCATTTATTAAAGTGTGTTTATAGCGTCAAAGTGAAGTGGGAAAGAAGTATTACTATATTATAAAACAAGTTCTACTGATTCT
>JAUELU010000029.1:18582872-18601431 GCA_032357145.1 Evasterias troschelii | reverse complement strand
TAAATAAATAGATAAATAAAAAGTAACAATACGAAAAGATAGATTTCAACAAAACACAACCTAACAAAAACAAAAATCCAGAACAAAAACAAGGTGTTCGCTCAGCTTCACAAACATCAAAAAACACCTCCGCTGCCACTAGCATAAATTGAGAGCTGCTTGTATTTTGGACATTTTGTAACAAGTGTTGTGTTTCACAGTTTTGTAACCGCTGTTGGATCTTGACACTGTTCAGGAATAAATACCCTGTCCTTAACCTTGACAAATTTCTAGCACTTACACCATAAGCATCAAAATGTGTTACTGCTTGAGTTGCCGCCTAAATGCATTAAAATATTTAAAGCTAAAAGCAACTTTTCTATATTTTTAGACTAAAGGCTTAGAACCACTCAGATTTTTCTTCAGTGTCACAAAAATATTGATTAAATGCTTCATGTGGGTCAATACGTCGCCAATCCTTCTAAACTGGACATTGGAGCGTGCTGAATGGCACCTACCCTGGCGCCGTCCATCAATTAAATCCTGGCATCAATTAATTCCAGACCAACAAGAGCCGTCTTTTTTTTCTCCCTGCCTTTTGAAATAGGAGAAATCCTCCCACCTCTGTCTTGATAGGTATGACAGGTGAATCATGGGCGATTACATTGATAATCTCATTTTATGCTTGGTAGAGTTGAAGGCGCTGTTTTCGTTTTTCGACATCAAAACCAGCTTACTCAATACTGTATCCAAAGACGGGCGCTTAGAATCCCTGTTGTATCTACACAAATACTCCACACAATACTCAAGAAATATAGGGCTGATTTGAACCATTCATTTGTGTATTTTGTTGAGCTCATGGGTGGTGGGGGGGGGGGGGGGGTTCCTGGTTTTTTGCCACTGGTTCCTACCATCAGTACATCAAGTCAAAGCTTACATGGTCAGCCTGTATTATTTCCTCATCTTTCTGTCTCTCTGTGTCTCTGTCTCTCTCTGCTATTGTTCTCATGTTGTTTCAGGTTACTATACTATTCACAGTCTGTGATTGAAACATAATGATGTATCCACAGCACCAGGGCCCAATGTAATGGCTCTGCTTATCAGAAGCATAGATTGATGCTTACTGTAAGTAGGGAATTGGAAGCCTTTTTCACAGGTTAGGAAGGAATTTTTGCTTGTGTGCTTGCATTCTTCACGATACTGGATGTTAATTTCTTTCTTCCAAATCTAATGTTAAACAAGAATGTCTGCTTTGTAGCTTTAAACTGAGATAGAGAACATGTCCGCAGTGAGGCAGCAAGAAGTCCGAGTTGGTGACACTGCTGTATAAAGACATTGTATTCAGATCCTAAAGAAGACACAGCTTTTACTGTTGAGCTTAATTTTGTTCTTCTTTCAAATCAACATGTTGCCGTGATGTTTCATGAAATAAATATTTTTTAAAAATAACACAAGGTGCTTCTGTGTAAAGCTTTACAGTACAAGGACATTCATGTTTCAATGCTGAGGTTTACACTCGGGATGGAAATATCACTCAGATGATGACCAGAGAAAAACATTAAATAAAGATTACCCATGCAGATGCTGGAATTTGTCTGTACTGTACTTGAGTTTATTGGCGGTGTTTTCCCATTCTAAACTAGTAGCAGAGTTTAATAATGTGGGACAAATTTGAACACACTTGGCATTCATTTTGTTAAGTAGGCATGACCATCTTTGAAGATGTCCTGAAAGCATGAATAAGGATGCTGTACTCCATCTTGGAGGATCTATAAATCCTCAAGGATAACGGTCCAATTTCATGTCTCTGCCTACCACTGAACTTTGTGCTTACTAAGCCCTGTGTAAACTTAAGCACATAATTCAGCAGTAAGCAGAGCCATGAAATTGGGCCCTGGTTGTTTCATCCCCATCACCAAGACTCCTTGTAGTCATACGGATGGATGGAGGGATGACTGCCTTAGTCTTCTACTTCAATGGAGACTCCCATGGATGGTCAGTCAGCTGCTAGTGACTGGTCAGCCTGCTTTGTCTAAATTGCTCCAGTGAAGTTTTCTCATTTTGTAACGGTAGTCATTCGTGCAGATTTTGACTGATATGATTTGACCATGCGTACTTGCCTGCTCATAAAATAAATATCTGGAGTACTTGACACTCAGCACTTGGTTTATAGCAAAGAGATACAATAGGGCATTTTCATCATTGATAATTTTGACCGATAGTTGTATAGTGTGGAATATTGGGAGTACACGCTTTGCTTGTTCATCAGAAGATCATGCCCTTGGAAGTTGGGTGTGTGTTGTTTGAAGTGATTTTTGAATTGGTTTTGCCAATTTTGACTTAACTCCATTGGATAAGGGTTGGAATACAGGTTTATTTAAGCTCAACCTCAAATTTATGCAGATTTGCTTTTCTGAAGAACCTTATAGTGGGACAAGCAATTTGTTTTCGGGGCCTACTTGACTTAAAAAGTGTATAATAAATACACATTAATATGTTGGGAACAAGTAGATGTCCCGTCTTGGTCTCCTGTCACATCATAGCAGCTGATTGTCAAATCATGCATTATGCATAAATTGCTTTGCAGGGGTTCCCTTTAGAATTCAATTGAAATGAAAGAGGCTATATGGCATTTAAATACTATTTACATCTCTCTAATTAATTACAAGAGGACCACTGGGCATACCATTCTTTAAATATTCCAACACTATACACAAATAATTCCTCTTAAATGTTAGATCATGTAGATTAAAGGAATAACTAATCATGTAGTTGCCATAGACTACTGAGAACCGTCCAGGGAAGGAAGGAATGGGATGGAGGTTGACTGTCAGAGTGGCTAAGACAAATATTTGGACTGAACATGTTTTGTGCACACTGAATGCTATTTTGAGTAGCAAATTGGGCATGGAACTACACAGAGGTCATGGCCTCTGCTGCCCTGGTGTTGCCCTTTCAAAAGTTTCACATACATGTATGATGTAGACTTCAAGATTATTCCAATGGAAGTGCCCTTTGAAAAATGAAGATGGCCATATCCTCTCAAAATAAATTACCAATACCAGGCTTGAAATGATTGCTTTGTGTAGCAACTGATACATGTTGTGTAGTCTTTTGCTATGATCAGGCGTCAGAATTTTCCGTGTTGTAATTTACTGAATTCTGTTTTCTAAAACTCTGAATTCCGTTTTTAACTGGTGTTATCTTTTAACCATTTCCGTGATAACAACAGTAAAAAAACACAATCAATATGACACCACTACCCACTTGCCTTCCGTTTGGTCGCCAATCTGACACACTGAAACAGAGTGTGCGCAGATGTAGGGGTTTCCCTTCACTAGCCCGCATGCCTATGCAAACAATTTTCGAAGCTTTCAAAAAGAAGACAAAAAAAAAACCAGAAGTGGAGTTTGCAAACTTGCATTTTTGAACAATCTTATCCCCTAATTTCTACCCTTAATAATACTTTTTTCATCAACAACCATTTTCATGTATTTGTGATTTAAGGATCAGTTGAACTTCTTTTGCAATGAAATCTTTGTGATTTAACAATCGGTCGCGGACGCACATTTGGAAATAATTGTGAGGCGAGATTGATGGGTATATGAGTACAAGGTTATCATTTTGCATGAAATATATCCGGAACAAGGTTGAGATTAGACTCCATCCCGTGTCTTCCCAACCCTGGAAATTTGAGTTGTGTGTTTCCCCACTTGCCCAGGTATTGTTGTATTGAACATGGAGGAGAGAGCCAAACTATGTGCATGCTGGTTTTAATATTTGATACTGAAATGAACGAAAGTGGCCACATTAAATCTCGCAAATATCAAGACTAGATGGACTTTGTCACCAGAATTTGAAGGATTGAGTTGTAGAATTTTGTTTTTGTTTGTTCTTGATTTTATTTAAGTGACTATTTCAGTGCATTATTTCAATTTATGTTGAATTCTTCTTATTTTTTTTTTTCAATTCCATGAAGTTCTGTGCAATTGGATTGATTCCGTGTTCTACACCAATTTCTGCGATCTGTGTTCACCGCGATGCGGAAAACTTGGAATTCTGTATGATACACAAGGAAGTCATTTACTGACTTCAATATGGATGTATAAAGAATTACTGTATCATCAAATAACCTTGATGCGCTCAGTAGGTTGTAATGAGAACCACAGCCAATAAATCAAACTACATGTATGTAACAGTGAGATTACCCCCCCCCCCCCCCCCCCACACACACATCCCTCATCCCCTCCAAACATTATATGCTACAGACTAAAACCAATATCTACATATAGATGAAAATAATCTTGTTCCTTTCATTTTCACACTGAACGAAAGAGAGTGGGGAGTCTAAAGCAGAGACCCTGTGTTGTTAATGTGATCGCATCACTGAATTAGAAATATTAATAAAAATCATTGTGGAAGTTGAGAAATTGGTTTGGGAATAGAAGTATGAATCTTGGAGTAGGGGGGGGGTGTTTAGTGGTGTCATTGTTAATTCCATTATTACTTAAATGAGTGAGTCATCAATACCAACACAGGTAAAGGCATGAGTCTCTAAACCCCTTCTTGCTTCACATCACAATATTTATCAATCCCTCAATTTGTGCCTATTTGCCCTCATTTTTTTCTCTGCCTCTCTTTTTCTGGGTCCCGTTGTCTGTAGGGCATATCATGTTGCACAATCCATAGAATGCTTAGAGGCATGCCGGCACACCGGTGTCTTCAGAGACGACCAGCCTTTTTTCACCCTCTTTTTTCTTCGTCTCTCTCTTCTTTTTCCCCAGATAAAAATTAATGCTAACCCCCTTCTTATAATGTATGGAGATTATTTATTAAATCAACAGCCAGTTAATAAAATGAAATATGTTGATATCTGTAACCGTAGATGTCCTCTCACATTTCCCAAATCCCATAACATGATTTATCTCACTTTTGTTCGTGTAATATACCCGTATTGCCCTTGCTCAGTCAATAGGATTATAATACAAGGCATGAAACAGTGGTTATAAAGTCTACACTCTCATTTGCATATTGGCATTGCCAATGGCCCACCCTCAATCTTTGTTTTCCTTTCCATTCTACCCTGTGCTTTAATTAGTAGATCACAGCGTTTACTGAACATGTGTAAATTATTTTAATCTTCATGTACAACCTGGAGGGTTCTGTAACCCGGAACTTCCAACGCTCGGCCCGTGTTTGTTTTACTTGTGTGTACGAAACGTGGGGTCCAAGGCTTTCAGACAGTGTTCCCAAGCAAACGTTTTGCTGGATTTTTGTTGTACACGCAGCCACTGGTATCCTGCAGTGATTTGCTGGCTTCAACCGGTCAGCTACAGCGCAAACTTTGTATACATATGTATGTCTGATGTCAATTATCCACCCTGGTGGCATAATTGTGCATGGCAGTAGGGCACTACTCAGTGATGACGACGACGTGTGTAAATGTTGAGCCACTCACGGCTGGTCCGTTCAGCTTTTATTCTAGTCTTGTAGTCATTTAGGCATCAGGGTTGGGTGTAAGGTTGCCTGTATACCGTGTTACAGGATCACAGGGGTGTGTTTAATGCGTGATTAGCATGTGTTGGAGCATTCCCAGAATCAAACACATCATGAGATTACTGTAACTAACAGACATGATGGATACTTTAGCGCTGGACACACTGAGGTGTTTCTTGTGAAGGAGTCTTTTTGGTGATTTAGAGTAATATACAGGAAAAGCAGGTAAGTGCAAATCCAACATGAGATATCTAAATGAACTCTCAGATGTAAACTGTACTTTGGGTGCTTTGATGTTTAAAAAGAGATTATAGTCATTTTTACGTTTTGAAGAGAAATAAGCATGGGAAAATGTCATGTTTTGTTTTAGTGAATGAACATTTCTGAATCGCACCGAAAACACAAAGATTTATGGAACATTTTTTGTAGAGGAAAATTTGTCCAGCTGCTGTACTATCGGATAATATTTTTAAGTTATCACTTTTGAATCTTTCAATAAAAATAACAAATCTGCGGGGAATGTACAATCAGTTTCATACATTGGTTTCACAAACTCAGAACCTTTTGTCAATTTTTTTAGAGGGAAATAAATAAATTGAGCGGTCTTAGGAAAATGTTTTTTAAAGTTTTTAAAGTGGACTATACAAAAGACTACAGTTGTATCAATACCTTCAAATTAAAAGAACAAATAATGGAAGTGTTTAATACCTTTTGTGCTGTATTGCGCAATTGTTTTATAAAGGCAACTAAAATCAAAAGGTACTTGTCTGTACAGTTTTACTTTCGTAAAAGACAACCAAAATTGAAACACCAGTTGTATAGTTTATACATGTATAAACAGAATAATAAAAAGAGCTTTATAGTGCCTAACAAAAGCATAAACATCAGAAGTGCTTTACAGAGAAGCAAACAGAATAAGAGATATATAGGAGTCAAATCTTTAAAAGGGACTTAAAACATTTGCCTTTTATCAATCACAGAACCTTTTTGACAAGTTGTCTCAAATCAGAATGATTAAGACAGTATCTGAATCAGTGGCTTCGTCTTTGGCTATTGCTAAGGGTGTTGCTATGGTGGTTCTATACTTAAACACATAATGCGATGAGCAAGCTGTAACCACAGCTGCCATTTCAGACATGTCCTGACTTTCCACATTGAAGATCAAATAGTTTTTATGATTGATTGAATAAATTAATTTTATACTGTTTTTCAGATCATTTCTCAAAGTAGACCAATAACATAACGGTTGAGTTTCTGCTTTTTATGGCAAAATTATTTTTAAAATATAAAGTACAGGGTTCAGTTTCACAAAGCTGGAATAATATTTATGTAGTCTTCCGGATTTCAAAAAAATAGTCATGTAATATATACAGAATTTTAGTTTGTTTAATTTTGTATTTATTTTTGTTGGCCTAGATTTAGTTTCACACATGATTGAATATTTCTAATTGTTTATATAATAATAGAATGTTATGACAGGTACTATACAAGTATTGAAAGATATTTTACAGAGTAAATTATTAACTAAGATTCTGTTTATGAAACCAGACATTGCAGAACATTTTCTTTTGAAATATTTTTTTGCTTCCCCAAAACAAAATCCTCAAAAGCTATTCTGATTCACTGAAACTGCAACCTAAAATACACAGTGGAGGGTAGGGATGTTCTGTCAATGCATCATTTCTTTACTAGCAGCGAATAGCTTGGTTGTATAAAGCATAAATGTAATGTTTAACGAATGCACATTAATTATGTATACAAACTTTAAAAGGGGAAATACTAAAAACAATAGGTTTTCAGGCTCACATAATCACCTAACTATCAGAGGAAACAAGTTATACATTTTTATTTCAAAACTTGATATTAAGGCGGTTAGAAAACTCTCTGTATTTAACTGATATCTCACATCTAGGCTTGGTAGTTCAGTATTGTTAGAGCAAGAGTATCTCTATAAGAGAATGTTTAATTTCTACTGAACCATTTCAATGACCACTAAGGCAATGACCAGAGGCATGGGGGCAGTGAAGTAACATAACTTAGCAGTCCCTTCTTAATTCACATTGTACCCTTTGTTTGCATTCTGCCACCTAGGCAATTAATGATTGAGGCTTGAAACGCCTAGTTATAATATCAATAAAGACATAATGAATGACTGGAACCTCTCTAGCTGAAGTTAAAAGCAATATTTGGTTGTCAGTAGCTGCTAAGCGCTCGTTGGTTATCGACGCACCAAGATTACCATGGATTTTATGTCAATTAAAGATGATCACAGGCTTTGTGAGCGGGACAATTTAGTAATGGATCAGATATCGAAGGAAAATATTGTTTGGATTTTTATGGCTCTGTTAGCAGCAGTGGAATGGCTGTATTGGATGGGGGGAATTAGGCCGCTTGTAGTAAAAGATGCCAGTGTCATCAAACTACACTTACATTCAGGTATCATTAATTATGTGTGTATATATTCTGGTCCATTGTTAAGGCATCATGAAGAGTTAGATACTATTTTTTTGTGTAAACCTACACGCTGGTCCAGTGCAAAGACAATTCTGTTGTCATAGTATCACTATCAGGAAGACAATAAGCATTCTTCAATTTGTGTTTGTTTTAATGTTGCTTGCTCCCTTGGCCTTGGATAACATTATAATTTAACTTAAAGGCACTGAACACGTTTTGTAATTGTCAACGACTTGTAGTACTCACACTTGGTGTATCCCAACATATGCATCAAATAACAAGCCTGTGAAAATTTGGGCTCAATTGCTTATTGAAGTTGCAAGAAAATGATGAAAGCAAAAACACCCTTGTTTTACGAATTAGTGTGCTTTCAGATAGGAATAAAAGGGTTCTGGCCAGAAGTCTTTTATTATTTTAGTGAGAAACTACCTCTTTCTCAAAAACTACGTTACTTAAGTGGGAGAAGTATCTCACAATGTTTTATACTATCAACAGCTTTCCGTTGCTCGTTACCAAGTAAGTTTTTATGCTAATATATTTTGAATATTTACCAAACGTGTACAGTGCCTTTAAGGAACTCAATGGATTAATAATTTCTTTCTTTTGATTATATATATTTTTTAATTTGCTTGCAATTGGTTAATATGGCATTAGGCCTATTATCTGCACAATATTCTGCCTTTGACTTGATTTTTGTCTTCACTTATCCAAAAGTCTCAGAATATATTTACTAGAAAAATTTGCTTAACAAATGATTTTTTGGAATTTGGTTGATTAATTGATTGACTACATGATTGATTTATTGATTAATTGTTTGGTTAAATGATAAATGTCTATTTGGCAAATGGCATACTGCCAGAATAAAGCCACTCAAACTCTGGGAGTTGTTGTTTTAAAACTTTTGTTATGGGAAACCCCCTACAGCCGAATTCACATGGAATGTGCTTGTAAATACTACTAGTAATACCCAAGAAGTAATACACATGAAGAAACAAAACAAATGTGTATTTTAAGATAACTGCAATTGATAACATGATAAGTATCGTGCTAGGCCAATATGTTGTTTGTGTTAATTTATTTCAACTAGTCATATTACACTCAATCTCTTGTCTCTTACCAATATTGACAAGAACATGACGCTTGATAACATACTTGTTTCACTACACGCCAAGTCTACAAGACCTCCTCTAAATCTCTAGTCTCTTACCAATATTGACAAGAACATGACGCTTGATAACATACACTGTACTTGTTTCACTACACGCCAAGTCTACAAGACCTCCTCTAAATCTCTAGTCTCTTACCAATATTGACAAGAGCTTGACGCTTGATAACATACGTGTTTCACTACACGCCAAGTCTACAAGACCTCCTCAAACAAGTTCAAATCAGCAGGGCATCTCTTAACTTTTTATCTTTTTTTCTTCTTCTTTTTGACGAAGACAGATGATTCTTAGTACTTCTCAAACACCAGCCCCAAGCTTTATGTACATACATCCTCTCTCTAAATAATTTCAACTGAAGGGAACATTTATTTAAAAACTGATATTTATTCACCGGAAGCTGAGGTTTGGACAGGAATTGCCCTAAGAAAAAGAAACATACCACACACCAACTTGGACATATTTTGAGAAATTACCTCTTAGATGTCAGGTTTATCGCCCTCTGTGGCCAGACAAACTTGTTGATGTGTTCGTGATTCCAGGGTGCTACCTATTTACCCAAACTCTCAAGTCAATAATTAAAAGATTATTAGCGCCACAGTTAGTGGCAGTTACATCAATACATGGACTGCTAATTGTGTGAGCTAGTGTCAAAGGGGAATCGCTCAGTGCTCTGAGTCCGATTGTGTTGGCAGCAAGCTTTCTCACAGCATTCCTGGGGCTTCAGTTCGGTAGATTGTTTACTGGAAATCGGTCAGATGTTGGGACAAGGAGAGTGCTCAGTGATCTAACTCTGTTGCTCCTCTTGTCAACAATAAATAAATAAATTATGTTTTGTAATGAGAAATGGTTGTTGGGCTGCTGTTGATGGTTTGTAAAGTACTCAAGCTTCGAGAGCTGTTATTGTAGTACAAAATTAACACAACTTAAAACTCCTGTACACTCATCCTTAGTTTGTTATTTGCTTAAAAAACAAGTCCAACTACTTTAGAAGTGGGGGTTGTCTTTGCTGTTGTTGAGTGAAGAGCTCATTGAGTTCAGATTTCGTAATTGTGAAGGATCCAAATTGGTCAGATACTTATTTTTTTTTAAAGAAACCGTAGGTGTGAGAGTTTAATATTATGCAACTTTTCTCCATTGGCTTTTTTGCCTACAGGTGACCTCAATCCTACAATATCCTCCTCTCCTATGTCACCCCACAAGTAGTTTGAACTTCAGATTGGAATGCCTGACCCTGTGATTAGCCATTGTTATTCTGGTTATTGTTATTCTGGCCTACAACTCTCACACAGTCTCAGTCCTTCTGAATCCTAACATTCAGCAAAGAGGATTCAGAAGGACCTGGGAGGGTAAGGGTCATTATGACTAATTGAGGTTTTAAAAATGCTAGCTTATTATTTGTTCATTTATATAAATGTTTTTTGAACACAGGAAATGTTGCTTTCTTGGTGTACAGTGCTACCCATTGCAAATTGGATTCATATACCATTACTTAACTTCTTCACGTTATAAGCCAACTTTAAAGACTGTTCTCAACAACTTGGAATGTGGCTCCTCAGTTGAATGGTCTTTTAAAATGTCACTGCTTGTGTGACTTGTTGGATGAACTGGGAGTCCTGTACTATAAGGAATGAGAGAGAGTACGAAACATGATACCTGAAAGACATTTATGATGCCATTTAAACATTCCATCATCATCATCATGAGTGGTGTAGGGCCTAGGTTCCATAGGAACACTAATGTTGACTGTTTTGTTGGCGTGCTTGATGGATGACCTGTTTACCACGTAAAGCCTCCATTCACTGGAGGGAGAGGTACATTCCAGCATGAATGTCCCCATTCAATGCCGAGGTGTCTGTCTTTATCACATGAAGACCCAGTTGTAGTGATTCCATCCCTGATCAGAGCCCAGACTGTCTTTGTGTCTGCCGCACTCCAGTGATGAATGGACAGCGGCTTTCTTTTGAGACTCATGTCCGGTTGAATCCATCGTCCTGGCATAAACAGACGTAATTAGAGGCCGGACAACAACAAGTTTAATGACCGGCAAACCGTGGAAGCAAAGGGTGCATAGTATATACGTTGGATGTTGCTTGGTGCGTTTTGGTCAGAGCCTAGAGGGTGAAGAAGGGTGTTTTTCAGTTGGGTACAGGTGAAAAGTATCTAGTAATGGGCTTAAGTACAGCGGAACCCTGTGGCATCAGGGTTAGTGTTGTGCTAGGGGTGTCGAGGTGTGTGGTTTTTTAATTGAAGTTGTAATGGAAGAAACCCTATTTGGAGGGAAGGACCCAAATTGGTGTTAATCTAGTTGAGAAAAGAAGCACTTGGAGGATTGAGAGTGGATCAGGAGTTCTGACTTCCATGTGGGTAGATTTGTGCATCGGTGTGCGAACTGAACTTAAGAACTACGGTACAAGCACAGGTAACTTATGCACTGTACTACTGTGAATGCTCAATGGTTAAAACTTTCAAGAAGTGAACTGGGTATATTTTATATAATTTTCAGATTTCTTGTTAGGGTTTGCAATGATTACACTTTCAGAAAAACAACACTTTTATGATGAAAAATCAATTTGTCATAATATACAAAATAATTTCACAAAACCAATTTCCAAATGTTATTTTTGTTAGTTTTCTGAAACATTGTGGTTCATGTTTCACGAGACTGTTCTTTAAACTCCTTACTTTATAGCTCTTTGGCTTTTCATGTAGCCATAGGCACATAGGATAGTTCTGCAGTAAATAGTAACCATAACAACACCAATCAAATGTGTAATACAGGCATGTGGTTTCTCAGGATCTTTCCTGATTTCAGGAATATAAAGAAATTGCCTTGGACCTTTCAATTTTCTTGAAAAAGTAAAGCAGTCATCAAAGGGAGCAAGGTATTTCTGATAATGCACAGAGTTTGTAAATCTGAATTGTAACATCTGGGAGGTTCTGGAACTCAGGCCACAAAACCATTTTTAGGATTTGTCATAGTCGTCAAATCTCATCCTAACAGACTGTTGTTGGTTTTAAAAAAAAATTGTACAGGATTAGCAAATACAAGTGAAAATTTCAAGTGCCCTTTTTTGACTTCATCTTTGCGGCCTTTACATTTCAATGAATAGTCATTCATGTACATGTATCCTTGGTACCTAGAAATCTTATCTGTTATGACCTTCTAATGGATTTATACCTTGTGAGTTTTAGGCCAATAATGGGGACAGTGACTTAACTTTACATAATGGTCGAGGTTACTTGGAAATAAGCTTGGCCTTCACATTTAGATATTGAAATGATTTGATTAAATTTGAAAAAAAAAAATGAAGTGGTATTCACTATGTCTGGATCAGAAATTCAAATTTGGTTTGGGTTCCAACGATTTTGTGGGCTACAAAGCTCATTGTTAACATTGTAATTTTAAAACGAAAACTTATAAGTTATATACATGTAGCACCAAAGTGCACCTGAAAGAGTTCCTCTTCAGTGGATATACATGAGTTATCCAAATATTTGTGGTTATCACCGCAGTGTGAAAATCTGTACCTCCAGAAGTTATTTGTAACAAGTGATGATATTGACAGATTTTCATTTTACTTCTTTCACTATTTTTTCCTCATTTTGATTTAGTGTGGGTGGTCTTCTTTGGTTCACCAAGATTTATCAGTAGTTATAGCAATTTTCTCATTCAACACCTTTGGTAAAAGGCTGCCTTAACTATGTATTACCAAATTTAATACCAAGCTGGTGCTGAGAATTCCCAACTGCTGTTAAATCATCACTGGATAAAGAGAAATATTTTTGGCATTTTGTGGTTTTGCAAAAAAACCTGATATCCCTTCATCATTTGGACTGAAAGCTTGGTGTCTTGACTGTTTTGCTTTGTTTCTGTGCTCTGATACCTTCACACTGCGTCATGCCACACATGATGATCACAAATCATTTTTTCCCAATTTATCACACCATTGTGCAGCACAAACCACAGGGCAATAAATGCAGACGGTAAATAATACCAGGGAAACTTCAGGTTCTGCGTGATTTAATTTGAAATGCCCATTTTGTGAAAGAGTCAATAAGATCAAAGCATTGGTGAAACTTGGTGCTTGTGAATGTGTCTGCTCAGCCATGGTGGGTTTTTCTTCTTGTACCCAATGAAACTGTTTCAACTTGTCAAGTGTAATACCATTTGGCACCAACTCTTGTGTTGGTCACCGTCTGCCGAACTTCAAAGGAACAGGAAAATAGACCATCAAAAGTTTCTATGGGACCTTTTTCATTTCATCATCAAGGATGATATTGTGATCCATCAGGAAAGCAGAAGGTCGTGAAAAGGGAGCGATTTGTTGTTATAAATTGTGACGTTTTAAGTGCGTGGATACTGTGTGTTTTTCCCCCCAGTGCTCTTGAACTGGGTGGTTGTGTGTAAGTCACTTGTACTTGGAACAGTCACATAAAAGCCTACATTGTACATTTACTCTCCAACAAGAGCAGTGCATGTTGACTAGGTTCAAACAGTACAGAAATAATCACTGGCAGCTGATACAATTGCAGTGACTGCCTAGGTGTTTGAGCTATTATCCTGCTTGTGCAAAAGTCAGTTGAAACTGTAAGTTATTTTTGTAATATCTCTACATGTGCCTTGTATGTATGAATGTTTTAGCTTTCTGTGTACCTCATACACATTTGTGCAATAGCTGTAACTTTCTACAAGTGGACATTTTATTTCACAAGACTGTTTTGTTTTTAATTATGCTGTTCTAAACTACATACAGAACCAAATTTGAACCTAAGTTGGATTTGAAACTTTACATGGTGAAGATACAATCAAGTGAGGCTTGTGGAGACGTGACACCATGAGATACATATCAGCTTTGGTGGTTATGAGAAGAACCAGTGGTTTAAAAACTATGATCTGTATGCCCTGATCGTCTTCATTAGGTGCATCACTTGCATGATCTGATCCTTGCTCTATGGTCTGTGGTATATCATTTGCCTCCTCCATGGTTGTACAGTGAACATATGACACTACCAAACTATGTGCAATCGTGAGACATTCAATAGATAGAATACCCTTTCATTTTCAAAGGTCTGTTTATTTCTTCTAACCATTTGAGACCCAATTATTATGATTACTAGCTCAAGGATTTGTGCTACAATTTAATCAATGACTTTGTAATCCATCTTTCAAGAAGCAGTCACCCAACAGCACGTTCAATAATCTCTCACGTTGAACATTCACAGTCAACATATAAAACTTAATCATGCTAATGAAATCCCAGCACTTCCACACACTTAACAGGTCTGGCAGTTGTGCTAGTCGTGCCAGCCAGAAATGCTTGTATTATCTTTCCTTCTTCCCCTTAATTTCCTTGTACCATCCAGATTCCCCAGACTCATCTTTAATCAGAAATGTTACCCACGGCGATCAGTGGCAATGATAGAATGAGATTCCTAATGAATGACACACTCATGTAACAGACTGCTAATATCTACCCACAGGGACTCAATGTGTCCCTCACATAGTCCCCCTGTGAAATCTCATATCATTCTCTCCCTGGCTGTGACCCCCCCCCCCCTCCTCTCTGCTTGTTCCCCCTCCAGTGATACTCTGTTACATGATTGAAGGTGGTGTAGCACCTCAGTTATTGGTCTGGTGTTGGTGGGGGCTGGCACTGTATCTCCCTAGTACTAGTAGCTCCTAGGTACAGGTGCATCAAGGGTGTAATGTGCATGCCCTCCCCTGGCTAGTAAACTCTAGAGTGGTGTCAGAGTCTGATACAAGGTGAGTTATCCAAATAGGAGATGGAAAAGTGGGGATTATGACTAGGGTGTGTGGTATTTAGGTCGTTACCCTATCGGTCTAGCTACCATTGCCATGAGGGGCTTTTGTGTACATTATTAACCCTTGGGCATTAAATCCCATGCATCCCATTGGACTTGATTGTGGGATACTCTCAGGGTGACTGTGTCATTTTACTGGGATTTGATGTCTGTGTTCAAATAATCTCCCCCTCAGTCTGCTGTATTCTCCTGTCCATGTGTATGGATGGAGTCAGTAGTGTTATTTTTAATTACTAGTTAGATGATGGATGCTGTTCGCATTGTGTGATTTACTTTTCATATGAAATAAATACAAGTCATTAGTTGTAGACCATTAACGCACAAGAGATTGCCAACTCTGGCAATTTTTGACTGTTCATTTAGTTGTATATTCTCTTTGGGTCTGGTCATTGAACTAAATTTAAACCCAGTGGAGATATTCATCAAAGTTGAGTTTTTTTACTTTTTGAGTTGACAGTCCATTTGTTACTGAAGAAATCTGCTTTGGGTATTTTCATCATAGTGCAGTTAAACTACATTACCCTGTTTGTATTGTAAAATCAATCCAGTGCTTTGTGCTTGCAATTTACAATTTGATGTAAAAAGTTCAAGGAGGCTGCGTTGTGAGTGTATGCATAAATCCGGCCTTACACCATCCAGGGTCAGCCATTCATTTCACTTCAATTCCATTCATGAAATTGGGTAAGACCGTATTTCTTTCAAATAAGAAACCAATATTATCTTTGTGTTGAATCCTCTTAAGGCCTCCCTCCTTTCAACAAACAAAATTACTAGTTTGGAGAATATCTGCAGAATAATTCATCATTCCTCTCAATCCAATTAATAAATGTATGTTTAGATAGCGAGGAATTGACGTGGTAGGAGATTAATCACTATCTTTAAAGGGAGTCCTCATGACGGACGTTGGCCTTGCATGACTGCCAGTGTCACATCTCATCCATAAATGTATGATAGCAAGAGATAGAGACACAGAGCATAGAACCACTATGCCCCCCCCCCCCATCTTGCCCTTAAGGCCCCTCCAGAATGAACATGGCTGCCTCTTCAGACCTATCAAGTTATCACTCAAGTGGCGAGACTGTTCTCCAGCGGCCAGTCACCCCTGTCCGGTGATCCCCTCCCTGTCTTGGGAAACCCACACGGCTAGCCAAGGGTTAATCTGATGCTTAAGTGCAGTGTAACTCAGTCTGGGCTGCCTGGTTGGAGGATAAACCCACATCAGATGGTTGTGGTATTGCATCTGTATTTACTGGAAGTCTAAGGGTTGCAGCACTTAATGAAGAACCTGGATTCTCAAAGAGTGGATTTCTTTGAATTTCAAATCTATATTTGTGAGAACTTAAAATCAAGAATGGTGCTAACTTGATTAATTAGACTACATGGAGCATTGCTAAATAAACTTTTTCTTAACGAAAATAATTGAATGTTTTTTCATTATTCATAGATTTGTCTACTTTTTTAAAACAATATCCTTGAGATGCTTCTCTGGAAAGACTAGGTAAAACAGGTTCCTCAGAAGTTGTTTTTAAAGTTTAAACCAACTCCTTGAAATCCATTATGAGTTGTTTGACTACGAATTAATTTAAGGAGCAAACATGTAGGTGCCTCTACTTATCTCCAAAGTTGTAGATGTTTGGACTGATTGTAAGTTTCTGGAAGACCCCCCTTGACTGGGGTGTGAGCCACAATGGAGAAATGGGTGTGTAATATGATAGATCAACAATCCATCTGACCTCAAGTAGTGTCTGATGGCATTGGTCAACAAGTGTTGTGACCACAACTGGTCTTTTCTCTGATTGGTCGACAGATGCAATCACAGGTAATCTGGATGTGCTCTGTCTTGTCCTTGACTGTTTGTTTGTCTTTAAAGTTTTTCTGTTTTTTCCAATCACTGATTTCAGACTGACATTATTGGCCATTATATAATTTCCATTTGTGATCTGTGTATAGGTGTGGTACAATCATGGAGGAACATCATGGTGGCCTCACAAAGTATCTGTTAACCGCGTGTGTGACTTTCTTAATCTCTGCATACTTTATGGTCTGATACAGGATGGGTATCGTTTTGTCAAATAAATACAAACTCCTTTTACTCACACTATAAGAGAATTTACCAAGCAATTAACAGGAAATGTTGAACCCTAGCATACTGTACCTAAACTGCCAACCCTGGCAAACTTCAGTCCCAGGAAATAGGTACCTCCTTGCTTGTAAATGCATCAAATGTGAAAGGAACATTGGATGAAATTGTTGGCGGTTTATTTCCTGGGAAATAACTTTGTAGTGTGAAAAGAGCTGTGTGGGCTTTTTCTGTGAGCTTTATTTTACAAAATGCTGAGAATCACCTAATCAAAAGTTTCCCAATGAATCATTTTGTATTGCTGAGCAATGTGATCATAATGATAACTTATCCTAACATCACATGATTTTAAGTGCTTTGTGAAACAAAGTCCTGGTAACAGTTGAGCAATCAATTTTCTTTTTGCTTATTCTGAAAGTAGAAGAACCTTCCATAACAGATGGCTACTGAATGTACTGTGTCACCTTGTAATGTACTACTGTCTCATGATTCAACAAATTGAAAAGCCTAGTCTTATTTACATGTAAGCACTTTGAGATGCCTGTAGAAAAAGTGCTTTATTAAAACAAATATTGAGATATATGTAATCAAATAATGGTATTTAGGTGTTTGTATAAAACCTATTGTGATCACAATTTAGAAACTTCTATTTTGCAAATTAAACAATTTGAGAACTGACGTTGATGGGGGAGGGGGAGGAGGACGAGGCCTCTCCCTTATGGCTATTAAATCATTATATTAGGAAGTACATTTTACCTTGGGTTATGATATCAGTTACCTTGGGATCCTTAGGCTGGCATTGAAATTAGACAAATAATATTGTAGCTCGTCAAGCTCCATTATCCTTATTTTATGTCTGAGTGTAAATATTTGGCTTCAGTCTCTAAACATCTATATCTCATTCTGTAATGTTGTTAGTACAATCCTAAAACACGCACGGAATTGTTGGAATGTATTGCTTTGATGACAAGACACGATTACACTTTGATGTATCAATGGCAAAGATGTGTAACCAGCCAGACCGGGCCTAGATAGGCATTGTTTTTATGGTTCCAATCAGCGATACTAAGCAATGTGCAAACACATTTGTGCCCCTTTCTGTTTTCAGAGAGTCTGTCCCCTACCTTTGGCTTGGTTGAAAAACATTGTCCAAAGAATCAGTGAGGTGAATGACGTACATGGCTAATGGAATGTGGTAGACTGCTATAAAGCTTGGTTGTTTAGTTTACCTTTATAGTGTGGTTTGGGCTTATTAAGTAAATGGACAAACATTGCCCACAGACTGGCAGCAATTGTGTATTTAAAACAGTATTCAAAGTAACTCTGTACAGGTGGCTGGGTTCCTCAACAACATCTGCCCTTTGGGAAACTTTGATTGCTTGGGATTATTTTTATTTTTTTCATCAAGATTTCTGATTTGAAGGTAGGTTTTATTCTTTTGATATAAGTGTGCAGTCGACTCCCGTTATTACGAGCTCGCATATTACGAGGTTCCGGTTAATACAAGGTTTTTTGCCGGTCCCGAACTGCCCCGTGCGTGTTTCAATGCATTTAGATACGG
>JAUELU010000029.1:18569916-18582772 GCA_032357145.1 Evasterias troschelii | reverse complement strand
GATATTACGAGCTTCGGATATAACAAGGAAAACGGGCTAGTCCGGCGGACCTCGTATTAACGAGAGTCGACTGTACTGTTTAGTAATAGCTCTAAAATGTTGTATTTTATAAAGGAATATTGTGGTGTTAGGCCTATATCTTAAGACTCATGTGTGCATGATGCAGGTATAATATGGCTTTATTTTACATGCTGGTTGAAATAGCTCTTTATATGAGGCTTAAACATGTTCCACATTGGGTGTATAAGATGTAAAGCATTTGCCCATAGAAACCTCCAGCGAGGTGTCCTGTAGTGTTTGTTTGTGTGGGACATTTTCTTTACTTCTTGTGGTCAGTCTGCATGATTGTACAGTGCATGTAGACCTACATGCACACACAAAAACATAACATCCATACACTGCAGAACTGCTCTGTGAAACTGTAACACACCACAGAGTTAAAACTCTTTTCACATCATACATGTAGCTTGTTGTTTCCATAGTTTACTTGCTTTGAATTGGAAAGGTTTTTATGTCAGCAGCATTGGCACTTGTCTGAGACTTGGATTTGAAACCATGTGCATGCAGTAGTTTCCACGGTGCGGTGGGAAGCAGTAAGTTATTCACTTGAATATATTTTGAACTGTGACCAATTCTATGAAGCTGTTAGTGGTATGGAGAAAAATGTGCTCAACAACTAAATTTGCTTAACAAAGACATACAGAGTACCGGTCACAAGTGATGTACATAATGTACATTATATGACAACGACATTATGGCTGGTAACCTGGTTTTGCCAAGCAAAGTTTTTTTGTGCTGAGCAAACATGTTAGCTTAACAGCTTTATGAAATTTGGCCAGCTGGTCTTCAGAAGTTTTAAGTGAAGCACATTTAAGGGGGGGGGCACTGACATTGATTGTTGACTCTTAGTTCACCCATGGAGATTGTCCCATCTACAGAGAGTTGTGTCATTTTAATGGACCGTTAAGAGTAAATCACCACATAATTGATTGTATTATATTGATGAGTTGGTAATTGAAAGAGCTTCTGTCTCCATCATCAATTTTCATCTTCATCTTCAACTCCTCACTGTGTTACTACTGCCCTCTCTAAGTAGATGGATTGGTCCACAATGGTACCTACTTGAAATGTACCAATTACAGAGATTAATGGACTCTCAGGGTAGAAGTACACCATTTAGTCAAAGTGATTGTTGCAAGACATCTCAGGAGTCAAGAGATGTTAACTGATGTAGTTACAATCCTGCAAAATGTTTATTTCAATGTACCATTTTTAAAGAAATGAGTACATTATCTTGTATTGTATACCACACACAGAGGTCCTTGTCATTTGATTGGTGGAAATTATGTCACGTGTCTTCCATTTATATGCAATGTATGCTGCCGAGACACTCACAAATAAAGTATTGCAACCCAATATGGATAATTATTGGACGCTTTGTAGTGTTCCCAACATAATCATTCCCCATCCATTTGTCCAAATGAGGCAAGGTCATGTCATGGTGAATAAGGTTGGTGTCTACATGAAGTCGTCAACGTTGTGTAGTTAATTAAAAGGATTGGGGTTTTTTCAGAGTATGGTTGACAATTTTCTGTGTCTATTATGTGTTTATTGTGAAGAAATTTCAAATGCCAAGGATCTATGTATGAGAAGTGTTAAACAAAATATTGAATGCATTTGTTTTCGTGCATTGTCGCAGAATGTAATTACCCTGTGAAATCTGGCTTATCCATTTCACATGGTTTTGCCTTTTGAATAGTCTAGGTTCCATCACATGAATATGCATCTTGTTTTGAAGTTTGGAGTACAGACAGTGGTCTTTCCTTGCTCTATAATCTGTCTATAGATGGTCCAACTCATAGTTTTTCTCAGCCTGTTGTTTGTGTAGCTACAAAGTATGTAGATCACTTGTTACCATTAAGGTGTATTCATTTCTGCTTTATAGCAGAACCTTGCTTGATGCTTAGAGGCTAGATCCATAAATCTTGCCACTCCTTGGACACATCTGAAAGACAGGTTTCTAATCAAAGTACTCTTTGTGATGACACATGTAATTCCAGCCAAATACCGCACACTGTCATTCAGTTTCCACTGCTAAGTTCTCAAAGCGATACGGTCCTTCATCCCATTCACAGCACGTGCTTCCAACAAAAGCCCCAAAACTCATCTTTACAGATGTACATGTTGTGAACAAACGCTGTAGTCTTGTGTAGGGGGGATGAGGATGCAGTAATTGGAGATGATGGAACGTGTTGAGACAGTGCGTGATAATGTTGCATCCTGTGCTGGCCTCCGGGCTGTAATTCCATGGTAATCTACGCACTGGACTATTTTTAAAGGTCATTACCACAGTATCTTTAATACTTGTATAAAGAAATGGTTCTCATAGACCTTTCAGAGAGTCTAGAAGGATAAAGAAGTTTTGAAATTAAAGATTGAGGTATTTTCTTACTGATGACAAAATCACATGTTAGTCTTTAGATCTAACGGGAATCGAGGGATGGGAATTACCAGGAAAGAAATGGCACAGTCCAAGAACAGCCGTGCAGGAAGACACCAGGCCATATTGCTTATTATCTCTTAAGATTGACAATAAATAATGCAATCTGCAGAGCTCTGCTCGTCATGGATGCATGGACCTCTCTGCCTTTACCCTTTAAATAATGAAATGAACGTCTGCTTGCTTCTTTCAAATAGAGGTGATACATGTGTGCTTAGACCACCCCAAATAAAGCCCATAGTAAGCCATAAAGCTTATTACCTCAGGAGGCATGGTGTGTTAGTGGTTTGACAGTACATTAGTTATATAGAACCCCAGCAGAAAGGGCAACATTTTCACAAATACATTTCATACATTGTTGAGTGCAATTTTCTACTCTGAAATGTGTCTCCTCAAATAAATAAATGCTGAGGATTTCGATACAAAGGTTACAAAAATGTTAACTGAAGAGAGTTTGGGAGGCTTGGGGCGAAGTTATGACACATTTGCTTATAGATGAGAGCTCTTGAAGAATGCCACTTGCATCAAGCGTTCAATGAGTTTGCAAACTTGTCTTCAAATTGGATAATGGTCAAATCCAATTGTCATCCGTGTTGAATATTCCCCTTTAAGACCTGCCTGTGTTCAATGCCCTACAATCTTTATGACTAATATCACAATTGGAGTGCATCCCACTGGACCTGTTAGAGGGTAATTTGTAATTTGTAATTAAACCCGGTTTGGTATTTTCTTCTTCTTCTTTCTCTCCTATCCCTCCTGCTTCTCTCCCCCCTTTCTACTGTCTCTTTCTCTGATGGCCTACAGGAAGATCTGCCTTCACTGTAAGTGTCCCAGGGAGGACCATTACATCATGTCTGGGGACCAGGAGAAGACAGTCAGCAGGATGATGACGGATTTTCAAAGGAACTCTACGTCTGATGATGACAGTGGGTGCGTGCTGGAGGAGTACACATGGGTACCCCCAGGCCTCAAGCCAGAACAGGTACACAATAGATGTTTCCTTTTGGCTGCTTGTTAAAAGAAAAATCAATTATAAGATTTGTTTGTAACATTGTTTAATAAGTGTATTTGAGTTGCTATTTATTTGTAAAAAAAGTGATTTAAGAATCTGCCAAACTTTGTTGATATATAAAAGTATACCACCTCTTCTGAATGTTTTTCATTTAAGCGTTTCCTTAATAATTGTGCTTATGGTAGGTTTGAGTTCCTTTTTTCTAAGTTCATTTAGGAAACCACAAAAAGAAAATTTATGTACAATGATTATGACAAGTGGGCAATTATTGAAGGATTTCATAACTTATTTCCAATGTTCGCCCTAATCTTAAACACTTTGTCCTTAATTTCCCACATTGCTAGGTTCACCAGTACATGAGCGCTCTCCCAGACAAGAAAATCCCTTATGTGAACAGCGACGGTGAAAAATACCGCATCAAGTCACTGATGCAGCAGCTCCCGCCGCATGACAACGAGGGACGCTACTGCAATGGGCTGAGCGAAGAAGAGAAGAGAGAACTGAAGCTGTTCAGCACCCAGCGCAAGAGGGAGGCTCTTGGGAGGGGATCAGCAAGGCCCTTACCCCTTACCCTGGCAGGGTGTGTCTGTTATCAGGTGGGTTCAACATTTTGGTTCTAGTAACTAGATCACAAGGCGCTTTAACAACCTTATTCCTGGGCATCATTAGGTTCCCATTTATACATCTAGGTTAAGAGAAGCAATTAATTTATGGGCAAGTGTGTTGCTCAAGGGCACAAGTGTCATGACTGGACTAGGCCATCAGAAATTGAGTCCGATGCGGAAAGACGTGTGTTGGCTCTAATAAAAGATTAACAATGAATAATTCATGGAAAATAAAATGTGGAAAAATCCAAGAGTAAAGCAATTATAGCTCTGTGATGTTTTTTGTACGTGATTAATTGAGAATATTAATCAAAATTCCCTTGTGAAGCAGTGGTTAATATTATCAGATTTATGCACAAAGTTAAAATAGAAGATAATTTGTGTCAGCTCCAATTTGCGTAAAGTAAAGTCTCAAATGAAAACTCTTTTTCTCTTTTCTGATCATCAATGATATTATGTCTCTACTGGTGACATTGAAAGACTTATCATATGTGAACAATTTACATGCAAAATGGATATAAATATATCTGCATGTCGGTATTATAGTTGAAACAGTAACTAGACTTTACCGCCATGGTTGCCTGACTGTCACGAAGGCTGTGTAATATCCCCGGTCTCCAGCCAAGCTTTTGACATTCAAACAACAGGCCAGTGTTATTAAAGCAACACGGCCGGATACCTTACACGAAGTACCAACGCTCCACAGTGTGAGATCTTATTGATGTAATCAAGCCACACAGTGTGGGGTAGAGAGGATGACCAAAACAGAAATAAACTGTAGCCGGTCGCCGTTTTGTGCTTGAACCAGAGAAACCAGTAAACGGCAGTGGGTATTTTACATGCATGCCTGATCAAATGAAATTCAAAATCTGTCCCCCAAAAAGAGGAGGGAAATGAGATTAGTTGAAATATTTTCAATGAGGGAAAAGCTTTAAATACACGAAAAATACTTAAATTAAATTGGTGAAATAAATTTAATATGCACCCAGAGCTCCTTAAAAAAAAAACCAAAACGGGCGTATCCAAGCACTGATGTTTTATCATTGCAACTATGCAAAACCAACGTGCAAGAGTTAAAACGTGCGTGCTCTGAGTAAAATGTGGGGGGGGGGTAGGGGGGGCTGTTGATAATGTGTTTGGCCTCTTGGGGTATTTTTATGCAAGCCCTTTGCAGCTGTTAGTGTCTTAAAATTGGTTTAAAAATGAATTTCTGATCTTATATTTGTGTGAAACCAGCGACAGATAACATCAAATATAATAGAGCTTGGCTGGTTGATGTATTTACTTGGTAATACATAGTGTTCTTGCTTGTCATTCCTATAAACCTGAGGCCTACTGGTCTTGCATTATCCATTGAACCCCTGGCTATCTTCCAGTCAATTTAGCACTTTGACAATGACCCCCAAAACAAACATACAAGTCTGGTAGTCTAGTGTTTTTGCAAACACATCCTTGGGAAGATTTTCAATGTACTTAAGTTGTTCAATTTTAAACCACCTCGTAAAAGATAAGTTAATACTAAACAGAACTATACAGGCTTGGAATTACATGAAGACCATAGAGGCCAAGGCTTCTGTTGCCCTGGTCTTGCCCTTGGTGCCCCATCAAAATGATTATGGATTTGCCCTCTTAAAGATTAAATTCCATGCCTGATTTTAGGTACGGTACAAAATAGTTTGGACCCTGTGAAACATTTGAAGAACAAGGCCTGTGGTCTAGTGGAGATTGTGTTGAAATGAGAGCCTGTTTGAGCCGCTTATTGTCTGAAAATCCTATAAAGTGGTGCTATTTTGTACAATTCAAGGAAGGGCTTATTTTTCAAGTGTTTTAACATAAAGTGATTTATATAAAAACTTGTCACCAAGCAGGGCAATGAATGGAAATTAATTCCCAATATTTATAAAGTTTGTTAGTTCAGGGTGTCCACTCAGATTGTCTGGAAACCTTCATCGGGTGACAATTAATTATAGCGTTTCAATCTGAAGTGCCTCCCAGTTTTCTCTATTTATCAACCTGATTAAAGCCAGCAAGCACTCCTCGACACCCTGTGTCATCAACAACATCAAACAAAATCAGTGTTATGGCGCGCTGAGGGAATTACAACATTAATGTATGACTATGTGTGATGTATATACATTAGGACATGCAGGAAGTGGGGCATGAACAGTTAGGGGTACCTAGACCTGATGAAATAAAACAAGAAAATCTTGACTCGTGACGCCACTTACCCTTGACAAATGATGCGTATACTTTGGTTGAATTATGTATAGATCCGTTTTGATTTCAAATGGGCTGACATATGTGTATGAGTCAACTTGTGTTGCTTTGTACATCAAGCCCTTGCTACCTTTTATAATGAGAACACTATGCATGAAGTCATTCAAGGATTTTTGTTTTCTGTAAATTTTATGTGAAACCAGGCACTTTCTACCAATACTCATTAGTGGTTTATTTGCTCATAAAATACATGAAGAGCCTTCAAATAACTCCTAATTAGGCTATTAGATAATTCTCAATATATAGAATGGTTATCTATGTACATGTACATTGTTTTAATTAATATGAATAAATCCGTATTTTTTGTGCCATCGTTTGGGAAATTAACTTTTTAGTAGCTTCTGCAAACTGAGCCAATTATAGGCAATGTTGTTTCTGGTACCTCATTCATTCAGGCATGTCTTCAACCATCATCAACACTGCCTTTTATTATCAAACTTTAAAACGTTTCAATCTTGTTTCAATCCTTCCAACAGTGCGGTAATGCAATCTGTGGTGGTGATATAGCAATCTCTGCCTCTAGGGCTGGTCATAACGCCTGCTGGCACCCAGCCTGCTTTGTCTGTGTCGTCTGCAAGGAGCAACTCGTAGACCTGATATATTTCTTTCGGGATGGCAAGATACAATGTGGCAGACACCACGCTGAGTCCCTCAAGCCACGCTGTGCCGCTTGTGATGAGGTGAGCCAAGAATTTAAGAGAATAACTTTGAAATTTTGAAGGAAAAAAGGATGTTTCTTAAAAGAAAGATGAAAAATGAGAAGTTAATGAAGGTCAGTTTTAATCAATGGACTCGATTTCAGTAATGAATTCATCATAATTCATCATAACTTGAAGTCAGGCCTTGAAATAAATCTTTGAGAGGGCAAGACCATTTTTATTTTGTAAAGGGCACTTTGGAAAATCTTTCAAGACTATAGGAAACTTATGAAAGGACGGCAAGGCCAAGACCAGGGCAACAAAAGCCATGGCCTCCAGGGCTTGTGTGTAATATAATATGATGCCTCAGAGATTTCTTGAATTTCTTTTTAAAAGCAATCACAGTCCTGTCAACTACACATATTTGTGTCTAATATAAATATTTATGAAGCACATAGCTTCACCAAGAGGTGCCCAAGGTACAAAGACATTCGACTACAACTTATATTAACAAACTAAATATCAGTTATGACGCATCTTAGCACTGATGTTTTTAAATAGAAGTGAGAGTCAGTGAAATGTCTTATATTTGGTAGTGATTGAAGGTGTATGCAAACTACCAGCTGCTACATCCAAGAACAACTGAAATCTAGACACAATGTTTGATGGATACTAAGTTTGACTAGAATGACAGTAATACATATGGTCTTTGTATCCTAACTAATGAATCAGTTGAATATGGAGGGTGCTCTGTCACTGTTAAACTGACAAATACCTTGGGGGACAATTCAGAGATGTTGTATCTGTTGTCAGATTAGGTTATCTGCCAAGAGGCTTTGATGCCATTCTGTGTTTAGAGTGTTGTAACATTAACATGCTTTTGGCCTGGAGGTTTTATTTTAACAAGTATATGTTTGCTATTGTGTTTCTATCTCTAGATCATCTTTGCTGATGAGTGTACTGAGGCAGAAGGTCGCAGCTGGCATATGAAACACTTTTGTTGTTTTGAGTGCGACAAAGAGCTAGGTGGTGAGCGCTACATCATGCGGGAAGGGAAACCCTACTGCTGCACGTGCTTTGAGACGATGTTCGCAGAGTACTGCGACACCTGTGGGGAACCCATCGGGGTGGACCAGGGGCAGATGTCGCATGAGGGCCAACATTGGCACGCCACCCAGAAATGCTTTCAGTGCTGTACATGTGGGACCTCGTTGCTAGGCCGACCTTTCTTGCCCAAGCATGGACTGATCTACTGCAGTGGAACTTGCAGCAGAGGGGAGAAAGCCCCACAGGAGATGGATGATCCAATGGGGTTAGGGTCACCCAAGATGAGCCGCAGTCGACGTCCGATCAACGTAGAGGAGCTGAATCTAGACAACTTGTCTGTAGTAAAGGCAGAGGAGGAGCGAAGCCAGCAGTCCATTCATCGTTCTCGTAATCTGTCCCGTCACTCTTTACCAGACTTGAGGAGACAATCTCAGACAGCGGCTGAAGACAGACGACGAGCTAGTGTAAGAACTGCTGCTGAGAAGAGACGTAACAGTACAGCTTCTGCACAAAGTAGGGCCTTAAAGACAGACAAGGCCAACAGCCAATATCAACCACCCCCAAACACAGAACAAATACAGCGTAGGGGAGCAAGTGAAGTCAGAACTGCCACCAATACAATTGGAGGCTCTCAGCGAACTCGCTCCACGCACAGCATCAATGATGAGCGGTACATTATCCCTCGGACTGATAGCAGTTATCGACATGGTCTGGTGCCCAAGACAAACGCTAACTATCATAACGGAATGAGAAGGCCGGAAACAATGGGACACTACGGAACCCAGCCGAGGAATCCAAGGGAGAATGAATATTTTGACAGGAAATCAAACGTGTACCATTCAGAGAGAGTAACCGGACGATCTCGATCAGAGGTCACTTTGGACCAGAGGGCTGCCATGGATCGTTACGCTCGCGGGCGCAGACGTGGTTACCACGATGACTATATTTCAAGCTCATCATCTTCAGAAGATGAGGACTATTTCAGTCCAAACGATCATGGCAAGCCAAGGATTCGTTACGTGGAGACCTACGCAAGGGCGAGGTCACAGTCACAGCCATCCAATCAGAAGCAGCCAGGTAGTGGCAAGAAATCCAAGAGGAAACCAAAGAACTGTATTGTATCCTGATTGCTTGATGTTAAACATTATAAGTTATTTATGTGCTGTGTGGCTTTGTAAAAAGAATAATTGTTTAGCCATGTACAGAAGAATAATTATCATCTTTTAACAACAGAAAGTTTGAGTTTGTTTTTTCATTCATGTTCATATTTCTATAGTAAAATCTTGCATGTGTGATGTTCTTGGGGGAGAATGCATTGTTATTTCATTATTTGAAGGAAGACTGTTTTATATCAGATTTCCATTCTGTTTGTTTGTCCCTTAGATTCAGTTGTGAATTATGATTACTGTCATTGTAGTTATTGTAAAAAAAAAGGCTTAATTCGCAAATCCACATAACCCTAACTGGGAGATTCTGTGCTACTAACAGGATTAGTGCTAACAACACTTTGTAACACTATCTCTCTGAAACATTTACAAATTACTATTTTTTTAAAGTGTTGTTCATGAAATATATATGGCAGCCTTCGATCTGTGAAAGCTTTATAAAGCAGTGTTTCTGTTTTAAGTGAAATGGTCTTTATTCTGGACCAAAAGCTTCAGTGTAACTCAACAAATGTGTTGTATCTTCTCTAAAATGAAATATTTAAAAATTCAGTGGCACTTTTTAAAAGCTTTAACAAGAATACTCTGATTCTTTATATTACTAATAATGATAATTGCATGAGTAACTTCTAGAGAAATACTTCAATATTAAGATAAAGCAACTTTAAAATTTTAATACATTTTACACTTTCTTGAGTTTTTCTGGACACATTTTAACTTATGAAAAACAACTCTGGAGTTGTATTTGACCTTGCCTGGAATTATGCAGATGTTCTTTTTGAAACAAATGCTCTTTTTTCTATAACTCTGTACAGATTTGAAATTTACAGTACTTTCTGGACTTGTAGAGTACTGTGTTGATAACTTTATAATGTTTTTACAGTAGAATATTTTCTATAATTGAGAATTGACAATTTTTCTGAATATTCTGACGTTTGGGAAAGGTGACTTCTGTCATTATTTACAACATCACTTGTTACTATCGCTGTGGATGGTTTCTTGTGTTTTTTTGAACCATGACAGTCAGATCCAATATCTATTGCTCTCATAAGATTGGAATGTAATTTGCATTGAGATAATTGGTTTACTTTGTAACTTAAAATGTGAAAGATAATCAGAGCATCACTCAGTAATGTGGTTTGTAGAAAGCAACACGTGGACCATGAAAGTTGTACCTTTTAAATAAATTAATCTTTGTTGTGGTACTTTGCTGGTTGGAATGATCACCTGTATTTGGCAAGTCTCTGTGCTAAAAAAACAGGGGCAGTGGAGGTGAAGGTAAAACGCTTTGAACAATTTGTGAGTATTAAAATGTTTGGCCCAATGTTGGCCACTTTTATGTCCCTCCCTTGTAAAAGCAATGTACATGGGATCTCCAGGCTTCCAAAAATAGACAAATTCATGGAAGATTTGCACCGTCTATTGTTTCATTCCATGCCTGACAATGACAAGGTTTGCAAAATGCTGTTTGCAAAACATCCTGATTTGAAGTTGACCTGAACTAGAAATACATTGTTTTAAATCAATCATTCTCTTACTGGAAATCCCACAAAATCCCAGAAACATTTAGGACTTTTTATTAGTCAACTTGGCTGGCTGGTCATTAAACATCAGATGGAAATGTCTAAAATGCCCCTCTGGTTTGTCGACAGTAACTCAATGAAGTCTGTTGATTTCAGGTGCAGCATAAGTTGTAAATTGTTTCATGATAAAACACATAACATGTAATTCTTTGATCATTTGTACTAAAAACTTGCTAAATATTACCATATTAAATTGAATAGTCATTTCTTTCAGACACGTATTAGGTATGTTAATACAATTTTTCAAAAAGCTCCATTTTTTGCAACAAGGTGGACGTTTATAATTGATTCAGTAATGTACATGTTGAGCTTGTGTTGCTTGGCTGTTGTTGGTGTTCATATAAATCCCAATAAATATAAATTTTATGTAAATGTTAAAAAAATATGTGTTTGTATAAAAATATTAAATAAGACCATTTTGTGAAAAATTACAATTGAATGCTTTTGTTTTTCATTGTTAATGTGTTGTTTGAAGATAAAACGGACTTCTTTGTATGGAAAAAAAATCAAAACAGAAATGAGCTACATGTCTATTAATAAAATGATTTGGGCCTTAAATTTACGGGCAAAATTGTGCGACTTGTCCGGTGGCTAGGTAATAACATTCAATATTATTTTTGGTTTTACCCTTTACACAGATGTATGGTAAGCACGTATACTCGGAGCTTGCCAAGTCCTGCCGAAAACAAGATTTGCATGCCACTCTCAATGGATTTGAAACCACGGCCCTTCATTCTGTGCCCAATTTCATAGAGCTGCTTAAGCACAAAAGTAGCTAAGCACAACAAAATTATGCTTCAAGGGTACCAGCCAAAGTACCGTGTCGCATGTACATATTGTGTCTGGTATCCTGCTTATTTGTGCTTAGCAGTAAATGATTAATCAGTATTTTCTACTGTGAAATTGGACCCAGCTGGGAGGGCAGGTATAGTAGACCTACCTTCATCTCCGCATTGCGTATACAGTGCTAATTACACATCTGTATTAAAATGTTCCAATGGTATTATGGTTCTCTAGAATCATGCAATGTCAAAGCAGTAATGGTTGATTGTCTTGATTTAAATCCCTACAACTGGGACCTACACCTACAGTGCTAACACAAAGCTTGAGTCGGGTACAAAAACCAGCACACCATGCCATACAAAGCGCTCAAAACCCCTCGGTCATGATTGTTTTACGGCACTGCTGACAGTGGTCCTGTTAATTTGTAGGCTCATCAGACTTGTGACTTATGCAGCTTTTTTTCAAAACCAAGACGATCGTCTCCGCCAATTTAGGTGGTTACCCTGCCACCTGAACAGCAATGCATCTTTTGATTTCTTATCACGATTGAAGTGAACCAGGAACCAGTTCAATGAAGGATGCTATTAAATCAAAAGTCATTCTGTTTTAGGACGAGTTGACTGATTTTCCAACGCAATTATCATACAGAAATAAATTTAAATTATAAACAAGACAAGACATACATCACTTTCAAGAATGCGTCAAACAAAGACACTATTATTTGCATTGTTAAATTTTATTATATCAAAACTGAGTCAAAATATAAATTTCCAATAAATTGTTACCTACATGTAATTTTTTTAATTTCTGATCTTCACATCCAGGAAGGTCATTTATTAGTTTTTTGTCAACGTAATGCTGATTTAAAGGCATAATTATTCATTAAAAGTCACTTGTGCAAGTTTCAGCTGAATATAGTGTCCACCCGTTTCATCGTACTTTCACAAAGCAAGGTGACAATGAATACCAACCGCTTATAATATGCATGATTTTTACACAAATACTATGAATTTTTAATAAGTTTTTCAAATATAATCTAGAGATCAGAATAAGCTTCGTCTCAACAGTAAGATAGCACTCACATACAAACACTTCCCCACTCACCACCACATACATTAATTAGCTGTTTCGCTTTTCGGCGAAACAGCTCTTGTTTTCGTTAAAGTTTTTGTTAGCTGTTTCGCTTTTCGGCGAAACAGCTCTTGTTTTCGTTAGAGTTTTTGTTTTAATTTTTATTCTTCAGACTTC
>JAUELU010000029.1:18430203-18445433 GCA_032357145.1 Evasterias troschelii | reverse complement strand
AAAGGTTATCCCAATTAAAATTAAGCGCTGTACATGAACATGTTCCCTTGAGAAAAATTACATTCGTACAGATATCCGTTTTTTTTTAATGTGTGATGTAATTTCACTGTAAGCCACAATTAAGGCTACCTCACATATATGTAGACTGGCTCCAAAGACTGGTACAAAATGTTGGTTTGAATCCTGGCATGGTTAGTCGTGACAGTTGTGTCCTTGAGCAAGGCACTTTTTCATACTGTAAACTGTCTTCTCTCTACCCAGGAGTACAAATGGGTTACAACGAGGAATGGGGGGTAATCAGCGACAGACTGGCACCCTGTTGGGGAGGGGGGGATATTCTCATTCATATAATGCCAAGGAAACTGAATATAAACACCAGCCTGATGAGCCACATTGACCCAGGACAGACTTTACCTTTTTTCACATCATTTGCAACTTGGGCTCAAGGTCCCCTTGGACTGACTGGTTTCTTTCACCTAAAATGCCTAGATGCAGGCTGGAGGACCTGCACGACCGGAGCCTTGCATGTGGGTTGGGTTTTCAGTTCTTACATGATTGCAGGGGCTTTCCCCATTTGGGAATGAACTTACTCCCACATGTGAAACTAAACATTTTTTTTAATAGTGTTAATTTTGCATCTGGGATAAAGAATATTAATAGGTTTTTGCCTCAACACTGATGTGTATTAAGCAGGGATGTTATCCCTCCGTTTTTAACCAGAAATCCTTTAATTTAATTTATTATTATTTATTTTATACTTAAGATCAAAGTCATAACAAAAATGAAGATAAAATCGTATCATTGTTTTTTAAACAGCCTATCACATTCCTGCTTAAGCACGGTATTACTCAGTACTTCTGAAAACAATCCACTAAGCATGTCACTCAGATGTAAGGGCTAAAACCAAATAATTTTCAATAATATTGGGTAGTCTGGTTGGCATAGTGGTTTCTTTCCTCGCCTGCCACCTCTGGGACCCCGGTTCAAATCCCGCCAGGAGCAACTTTGTGGATTGGGTTTTCATTCCCTATCCGATTGCGTGGGTTTTCCCTGACAAAAATTCTTTGGGAGTTTTTCCTCCCACGTCCTTGGCGTCACAACCAGAATTAATAAATGAAATTAAACGATATATTACACATTTTGTTGTTGTGTCTTTTTCATCCTGTTAATGGTGATTGTGTGTTATAAACTTTTTGCATTGTTCATATTGTTCAAACAAGATATTTTCTTGCCCTTTTTAAAGGTAACATTTCAATAAGTAATAAGGTAATTTCTTGCACAAAAATTGTTTCAACAAGATAATTTCTTGAAATATTTTTGATTATAACGAGACAATTTCTTGCACCTTTTGTTTGATTACAGTTGGACAATGCAGATGAGCAAGCAGCCCAGATCAGGAGAGAACTGGACGGGAGACTGAAACAGGCAGAAGATCTTGCCAGGGTAGGTACCTATATATTGTCATTCAGTTGTTGCTTGTAGATATTTATCATGCTGCCACCATTTTGGTCATGTTCCCTGTATCCAGCAGCAGTAATGGATGCTTAATATTCATTGTACAAAAAGGAACCAGACTATTTCTCCTTCCATTCTCAGTTTGGTTACATTGATTTGAATGGGAGAAAAACCAAGGTGACCGCACTATAATAAAGGTTTGTTTTGCAAACACCGTGTACATGTACACAATATCCACAAAATGTCATATTAAAAGGATGTGTTCCGTACTACTCTGTCCATATGAGGTGATCATGTTTTCAGTACCTGATTACGTGCTAACTTCCCGTAGGCTTGCTAATCTTCGAGTGCTTACTGTAAGCAAGAGAATAGCATAACAATGCAATGGTGAACGTGCAACCTGGCTTACCACCTGATTTAGTTGCTAAAAACCTGTGTAGTATGCCTGTGTTCAAGCAAACATTTCTGTACATCTAACGAGAAGAAGATGCTAACTGTTTAGCAGCTCTGTGAAATTGGCTGGTTGCCTAGGGAATGTTACTTTGTTTCTTTCAATATTTTCAGTGAAATTGGCTGGTTGCCTTGGGAACGGTACTTCTTTTTGTTAAATATTTTCAGTGTTTACACATGAGAACTTGAGTATAAAATACAAAAGGTAGTTATGACCTTCAATCTAACAAGGTCTTTTTTCCAGAAATGCTCTGATCTATGCTGGAAATAGTGATGCAATTCTTACTTTATTTGCATTTTTGTACTGTACCCCATGTCCTTAAGCAGTTCAACAGCCAATTACTTTTTTCCAAACAAGCAATTAATATTTGGGCCTTTAGTACATGTACCACTACAAAGTCAGACAATTTACTGAACAGAATCTTGGAGGACTTGGGACTGTTTTTGTTTATAGACCACATCACAAGCTCACACAGCGCCCTCACTGGGGTCAAAGGAAAACCCAGTATTGGGTGAATTTTGTGCGCGGCGCGTACGCGCTTGCACATTGAACCATTGGTTCACCTTAGCGATGGTAGTCTATGCAAGCGGTTTCTAGGAGTGTCTGGTGAGGAAGTCATATCATTCCTCGCTTTAAATTTTTCAAACACTCCCTCCAAAAAGGAGTGTATAAAAAGACATGAGTGATCGCACAGGTTTAAATGCAAAGTAAAAGTGCACTACTCTTTTTGAAACATTCACCACATTGCACTCTGACGTAGTGCCTTCATCAGCTGAAACAATTCAATTGAATTGTAAATGACGAGTATACATGACATTTAGAAAAAAAGGGGGGGGGGGAATAAATGGAGGCCCAAGCAACCACTCAAATTTACTCTTGGCAAATAATTGAGAGGTAATTATCTCCTTTCCGCAGACGAAGAAGGGGCCAAGGTTCATCGTGAAGGAGATGGAGAGTTTGTTTGTAGAGGAGCTGCGGTCTGCCGTCAACCTTCTCATGGCCAACCTGGAGAGCTTGCCGGTGTACAAGGGCAACACAGATTCCAAGTATTCTCTCCAGAAACTCAAGAGGTATTGCTCCACGATGGCCGGGGGGAACAGATGGTTGAATGTCAACAAAATCCTAGAGAAACATTTATGACTGAATTCTTTTATTTTCTGTGTAATTTTTCCTCAAACAGCAAAAGCGCCAATGAGTTAAGTTTTTGGTAAAAAATACTACAATAATGACAATTTTTAAGTAGCAACAAGGCAACTTCTCACTTGATGTGTAACAGTGGTCGATTATCTAGAAATCTGGGGTAACAATAAATTATTAGGGCTCTAGATTGCTTCTTCAATGGTAGAGCGCCGGCATATTAATCTGGAGGTCGCAGGTTCAAATCCCTCTCTAGTAAAGTTGTCTTTGTTTAGCCAAAAAAATTAATGCAAATTTACCCAGACAGTCTCTGGTGTGGTATGTCACTTGAAAATGTATTTAGTACATAGCACAACAAGTCTGCAAAACCTCATTTCAAATAAGGAAAGAGGTGAAAAACCCGTTCTGATCAAAACTGGTCCATTTTTCATGGCTCTGTCTACCACAGAATTTTCCACTTGTGATCACCATTACAAGGTAAGATTTGCGCTAGATGTGTATAAGTGAAGAGTAAAATTTCTGCGCTTGATATGTGTAAGCGAAGTTTTGCTTAGTAACGTGAAGTATTAACGCGCACAAGCAAAAGTTCCTTGCCAACCTGTGAAATAGGTTTATATCAAGGGCAAATTTGCTCTGCTCCTGTAAGAACCGACTATTAGCTTACAGTAAGCAGAGCCATGAAAATTGACCCCTGTCTTTGAGGTCAGTGAACAATTTCCCTCATGGATAGCATAGCAAAATGCTACACAAACACAATCAGTTGGAACTCAGAAAGGCACATGATTGGCCCCTCGGTTTTGGAATCAGTGTACACACACACAAACAAAACCCCAGCCCAGTCTAAATATTTGGTTTTGCAAAATGGCAGGATGAAGTCGTTCCCTGAAGCCCACCATTTGCAAACTGTATTCAAATGAAACCACCATCCATTATTGCTAGTACGGTCAATGAATTAATTAATAGATTTTTTTGGGTACACAGCATGTTTGGATTTACTTTGGTATATACACACACATCATTCCCAGGAGGATGTTAGCTTGTCTAGCCATACAAACCAAGGTCTTTGAACAAAAGGGACAAATTAATAGGTGCTCAACTGGCAAGCGTATACATGTATATAAGTGTGTAGTCTTGACTGTGGTCTGGAATTCCTGTGGGGCCCCAAAATAAAAATATACAAAAATACTTAAGAAACATTTTAAAATCTTGGCTTCTTTAGAGTCAAATCAAAAATATTGTTGATACTGTGGATGGTGATGTTTCACACTGCACATGATATGTATACCATATTCATTAATCTGTGTTGGATAACAGTGTGTGTATATTTACCAAAATAATATGAATAATAATATTTAAAAAAGCTTCAAAATTGTATCTGTCAACAAAACAAACCAAATACTGTAAGCGTGATGGAAACGTGTACAGTCGGCCTCTATCATATTCATGTTCATGGCCGAGCGATTAAGAGCATCGGATTCATGCTCTGGCGTTTCAGATCAATCGGAGTGTGGGTTTGGGTCCCTGTCACATCACTTGTGTTCTTAAGCATGATACTTCCTACTACATTGCTTTGTCCTTCGGATGGGACATTAAGCTGTAGGTCCCGTGTACTAGGATTGGGAGTGCACGTTAAAGAACCCAGAACACTCATCTGTGTTTCTGGTTCAAATAGCAAGGACTCTTGTTTACAGGTTTCCTCAAGTGTCAGGTGCTCTTAGCCACTCTGCCATAATACACCCCAAATATGATATTGTTATCATAGTTGTAAAACAAATTATATAACGCTTTAGTCTTTTGCAAAAATTAGTTAGTGGCCTGATGTTTCGAGCCTAGCAGTCTATCTCCAAGCCTTCGAGAAAGACTCTGCCAGGGTCAAATCGTCAGGCCACTAACTAATTTTTGCATTTATACCACAGGTACTTTTGGTTGGTAAGCAGTTTGCAACTGCTAATTCTATTTTTTCCTGCTTTATTCTTTGATCTGACAGGGCTCAGAACACAGCTGTCTCCATGATGGAAGTTACCGAGGACTCAGAGCCCACATTGTCCAAGTCGGATGTCGTCCTTTCATTCACGCTGGAGGTAGACAACAGAAATAAAAATGATACATTCTAATTTGACTAGGGAACATCTGTCTGCCCATAATCCATTTAGCACGACTTGAATGTTGAGCAGACGCAATGTTCAAAGGATAACATATCATGAGTTTTTTGGAATAATTAATTCATTCACATCGGGTTTTTAATAAAAACAGACCAGTGAAATTGTTACATGTATTATGGTATTAGGTGGTGCCGTTTTAGTGAAAGCAACAAAAAAACATTTGAATATGATTCGACGCTGATCACAAAGTAGCAATCTGTTAAAAAATCAATTAATTTTTTCAATTTCTTTTAACGCAAAATATTAATTTACTCTTTTATGTTAACATTTTCAGAAAGTGCTTATAATACAAAATAGTCATTTTTTGTTCCCTTGAAGTGAACTACATGTAGATCACTATAGTAGCATTAAACTCCTGTGTACAACTTTTGTTTTTACACAAAGTGACCTATCTGTGAGACTTATTGAAGAGAATCCAAATCTCTTTGTTAAGCAGAATATTAATGGGGCACCAGTCGCAACAATAGAATTTAGGATGGTGATCTAAATCTGCTAAGCAATATTTGTGTTGTGCTTAGCAAGTTTGTTTGCTGACACGCTTTATGAAAATTGGCCAGTATGTTTTTTTTGTATTTCTTTTATTAATTTTTTATACAAGTTCGCCCCAAACAAGGCTAAAAGCCACTCTTAGTGAGGGGGCTACAAGAAGAACATATTGAGGATGAAAAAAACTTGGGGGGGGGGGGGTAGCAGCTTATGGTAGTCATTGATAATCCTCTTAAAACAGTCTAGATTGTAGATTCGGGGAAACAAGTACCAGGCAAGGAGTTCCAAACGATGTGAGTACGTGGAGTAATGCTGATGGAATGGCTCTGTTCTACTTTCAGGTTCTTGTGATGGAGGTGCAAGGTTTGAAGTTCCTAGCTCCTAACAGGATCGTGTACTGCACCATGGAGGTAGACGGAGGAGAGAAGCTGCAGACTGATCAAGCAGAAGCCAGCAAACCAGCGTAGGTTCACTTCCCACCTTTTCCAAACCTGGGCTTGGGCTTTGGCTTTGTCTATAGCTCTGGGCTCTGTTTGATGTTGGAAACACTGTGCAAAATGTACACAGGGTTTGCCCTTAAATGTTTTAGTGACAAATCAGCGGGACCTGGTAGCTAGCTGTTTCACTAGTCTAACAGCTTTTTTACTGGGCTGTACTTTATATTTAAAGGCAAAGTATATCTTTGGTTTTTGGAATCGTTTGATTGTTTTATTCCCATATAAATGGAGATAAATACAAAAGATCTAACCTTTGAAAATTTCATTTTAAAAGGTGGTAGAGTTTTGAGATACTACCAAAAATCTGGAGCTGTAATGTCCATGCAGGAAGAATAATCCGTAATTGGCATACTCAATCTGAGAAACATTTTATGCAGAAACGCTTCTCAGATTCAAATTGTTTCTCAAAATAATATACGTTACCAACAGCTGCAGTACTTCTTACAAAGTAAGTAAGTTAAAGGCCCCTGATTGTCTTAAAGACATGTTGGCATTTGACTTAAAAGTTGTTTTGTTGTTATGTGTTATGCTTTACATGTACTTTAAAACTGTTTTAAGTCTGAGGCAAACGTAGGAGGTTCGCATCCCTCCTATACTTTAGAGTGTTCCTAAGCCGTGTTTGCATTGGACTTAAATGATTATCTTAATACATAACCTTTTTTAACTTAACAATTTTAAGTCTTCTTTCGAACAGTGGCAGGTTTATACTAAGCCTGTTCATTTACTGTGGAGGTTCACGTTCCTTTTTTACTGTAGAGTGTCTCAAGCTGTTAATAGAATGAGTGTCTTATGTTGAAATAAAAGTTGCATCCCCTGAAGGTAATCCCTCTGCTGCGGCTTCCCAGGTTGTGTCGTAAACTTAGGTGTGATACCTGGCTACATGGTAGTTAAAGGTTGAATGGCTTCTGACTGGCACCCCTGAACAAAGATATTTACAAAATAGAGAGACCGCCAACACAGGGCTAGATAGCTGAGTTGGTACATGTAGAGTGCCGGCATGTTAATCCGAGGGTTGTAGGTTTGAATTGCGCTTTAGTAAACCTTTCTTTGTTCAACCCATTTAAGTTAAACCTATAAGGCCACCTCCAAATGTTGGTGTACTGACTGTTTTAAGCCTTCTGTTCCTGTCTGTCTTTATTTAAAAAGTTGACCGGCACATTTAATTTTGTTCTTAGCTGGGACACCCAGGGTGACTTCACTACAACGCACCCACTTCCTGTTGTCAAGATCAAACTATACACAGAGAATACTGGAGTGCTGAGCATCGATGATACCCTCCTTGGAAAGGTAAAACCTGCTTACTAAGCCAAATGGGTTTGCTAAGCAGAAACTAGCGGGAAACCAGTCACCAACACTGCACATCACATTACATTTTGACTGGTAACCAGTGTACCAGGATTGTCTGTCCATGGGCCTGTGTATAAACATAAGTATCATTCTAAACAGGTAGTAAGTTCGGACAAGAACCGTGGTTGACTAATGGTCTATGGCTGAACATGCTCACTAACAATCTAGTGCGAACATGGCTGATTCGGGTCTAGTTGCTATACTTTTGTAAGGGATTTATTTCTACTTTTATTGGAAGATCTTAAAGTCTACAGGAAACTTTTGTTGGGGCATCAAGGCCAAGGCCATGGCTGCAGAGGCCATGGCCTCCGTGCAATTCCAGGCCTGCCGGGAATCCATTTTTTTCTTTCCAATACTTTTAAATGTCAAGGACAGATTCAGCAAGATGTCTAAATTGAAAACAGGGTGTTCAAAAGACGCCCAGACAATGAAACCCAGAGCTGTGTATTGATAAAGTTGCGACAACGTGCGGTCAGAAGCCATTTTCGGTCCAAAAACACATGTGCACACATAGGGTGCCAGACTACACTGCATATTGGGTTGTGCTCATAGAGTTATATTTAAGAACTAGAGGGTGCACTGGCAATGCTGTGTGCATAAACGGGGCCCGTTTTGTCAAGGGCAACATTGAGTACGAAGTACACGATGTGTGTATGGTGAATGCACGCATCGCGCACTCAGTGTTCATGGTGTTGTTTTGCTTAGTGTATCAGTAGTACGTGAAACATGGCCGCACCACCCGCACGATGAGTCACATAACTAGGCCAGTACGCCCTCTAGTTCTTTTATATACCTCTATGGTTGTACTACGTCTAGCAACCACGTGACCAAAGAAAAATGGTCCCTCCATGCCACAACTCTCTCAATACACAGCTCTGATGAAACTTAATTACAGGGACTATTATGAAAAACTGAAAAATAAAAGCATCGTTGGTAGAGCCCTGGTTTGGTATTAAACAGGTTCCGGGTTTGAGTCACACCCTGTGCAAATTTTTGTCTTTTTCATTTTCAAATTATACCAGTCTTGCATTTGGAGATTGTGACAGGTTCTGGGTTCAAACCCCACCCTGTGCAAAAGTTCTTTTTTTCTTTAGCAAATTATACCTGTCTTGCATTTGCAGATTGTGACGAAACCGACGCCCAACAGTCCCAAGACGCCCGAATGGTACAAGATGAACACGCCCAAACAGATGCAGAATCCCATCAAGATCAAGCTAGCCATCCGAATGGACAAGCCTCAAAACATGAAGCACTGCGGGTGAGTAGCATGTGTACAGCTTTCAGGGATGACAGCAGTCTCCCTTAACAGTGGTCCGCTGGCCAAGTCAGTTAAAACACCTCGGCTTGATTTCACAAAGCACTAAGATTCATCTTAAGATGAGTTGTCAGTATTGCCATAGTGATTTGTATTATGACATCACACTTTGCTTAGCAATTAGAATCGATTTGCATTTAAGATCGATCTTAACTCTTTGTGAATTTGAGCCCTGAGGACCAGTCAAAACATACTGCCAACATCATCACAATAAGTGGGCACATTCTAGGGAATGTTCTTAGATATGTATGTCCGCAATCCCGTGGACTACCAGAAAGTTTTGCTGAACCTCAACATTGTGCCTAACTTTTAGAACAATCCAACACGAGAATATATGCAGATTAGCATTTTGAACAGTCCAATGTCCAATGGAACATTCTGGCGGTGCAACGGACCGATCCACGAATGCCCGCCAGAATACTTGACCATAGTAATAAGAACATTTCCACTTTTCGATTTTTTCAGATGTTCCAAAAAGAGATGGTATTTTGTAATTGCTTTTACTATTAAGAAAATAGAATTGGCTGTTGGAAGCTGCTCACCAATCAATGGACCTATGGTATAGATGCAAAAAATAGTTGATGGCTTGGTGTTTCGACCCTAGCAGAGTCTTTCTCAAAGCTTTCTTGAAGATTTTTATTTTATTTTTTTACAAAGAAAGACTTTTTTGATTTTTTTCCAGATGGATGTACTGTATGGGAAAGACAGTCTGGAAGAAATGGAAGAAGAGGTTCTTTGTCTTAGTCCAGGTAGGTTGAAGGATGAGGAGACAATCTTTAAGAGGTTGGTTTACATGTAAGAATCATTGAAATGTCGCTCATGAGTTGAAGATTGCGTTTGGATCAGTGTGGAGCTGTAATGTCTTTTGCATCGGTGCATTGCAGGAGTAACACAAACCTCAATAAATTCTGTTTCAGACCGTTTAAACACACTTTTTTTACAGACCGTTTAAACACCCTTTTCGACGTGGGTGTTCCTTCAGATCGTATAAATGCCACTTTTGTAGGTGTTCCTCAGGGATATGATTTCTCCGTTTTTAACCAGAAATCCAGGTTTATTTTTGCCCTCCAAATTAATTTTGTATTTGTTTATTAAAAAAAAAAATGTAAAATCAAATTCATAAAAAAATGAAGATAAAACCATATATAACAACCCAGATTGCAGAGTAGGGCTTTTAAAACCAATGATAAATGTTATTACTTTAGTGGGCTTCGTGCTCACAAGTTTTGAGCTCGCAAGCTTTAGCGCTTTGCGCTCAGAGTTCATTTTATTTTTTTTAAACAGCCTATCACATCCCTGGTTCCTCCTTAAGAATGTTTAAATGCCCTTTTTTACTTTGGTGATCCCCTTCAGACCGTTTAAATGCCTTTATTTTACTCCGATGTTCCCGGTACGAATGGCTGCATATTGCGCTTCAGCACCTTGTACCCACCCAAGGTGCTGTGTCATAGAACTAGTGAGTGCTTTGAGATTCTTGTGCGTGGTAAAGCGCTATATAAACACTTGTATTATATATAGTGTTTCTCATTATTCTTGAAGCAACATACTGTCTGTGCATTTCAACATCACAGATTAAACCGAAAAATGTGCAAAGGCATGGGAAACCAAACAAAGTAAGAAAGTATTAATACAAAATAGCAAAAATTATAGCTTCACCATTACTGCAACTTGTTATTCAGTAATACAGTTTCCACTGGCCAATTGTTTCCCCATTCAAAAAAGTTCCTTTTCTGAAAGCTGATACGTGTAAATGTCAGTGAAGTTATGAGAATGTTTATGCATTCTCGTTTCCAAGGAGTCTCACCCTAAAAGTGGAAGTACGTCATTGTTTGTTTACAAGAGTACACTTGAACACTTTCATAGGCATGCCATACAACCAACCTGTACAAAATTCAGTTTCCTGAAAAAACAGGAGAATAAAATGATTATGGTTTTGTCTGGGTTTTTTGTGCACCTTCATATTTGGCATATTTCAGTTCCATCAATTGAAATAAGCAACAGCGATGGGGGGGGGATGTCTTTCAAATATGGGAATGGCAACGAGGTCTTATAGAGACACATTGTCCTTGGATTGGGCACTGTGGGCTATATAAAGTGTTTGTTTTGAAATAAATATAACAATTGAATGATAATTTTATGGCTTGATGTGGCTGGCTGCCAAAGGTGCCCTCGCATGCATGCCTCTCAAACACGTTGTAGCCGTGTCCTTCGCAATTCAGCTTCTCAGCTGCAAGTAAGGATGATTAACCACCCAAATTGAAAATGAATATATGGTTGGAAAGTTATTTTAAAAGTAGAAATATAATGATCAACACAAAGAAATTACTTCGTAAACACTTAACGCCATTTTGTAGGACCAAACTTTGAACTCCAGAAAATGCTGGACCTTGAAAAGTCAATCTGGGGAAGGACAAAGAGAAAATTACCCAACAAAAGGACCAAACCATTATATGGGGTTTAGGGACAACAAAAGTAAACTAATTTACTGTCGCTGTGAAGCATATTATCCCGCACACATTAAGACAGGAAAACTGGGGGAAAAAAGACAGACATGAAAAAATGAGGGAGAGACAGAATGATCAAGTTCTCACACCTGCATACTTCCTAAAATTTTAGACTCTAGTATTTGACCTTTTTTGTCAGCAACAACTCTCATCCCTGCATTTTGTCATTTTTGTCAAATTATTGAACGATTTGAAAAAGGCCTTGGGTACACGGTCTCAAATAAAATGTTATTGAAGTTACCTTGACTCCATCTGAAAGGTCAAATTCCATGTTGTGACAACATGTTGACATTTTTGTTGCAATTTGGTTGGAGGGCTTCCGAAAGAGAGATAAATGATGCTCAAAGATGATACTTCTGTTTATCAGCTGTTTCTTGAGTTGATACAGTAATTGTACACATTTTGTACTAAACTGAATTTTTTTTTCTCTTGGAAATTCATCCTGAAAATCCTCAATTGAATCAAAATAATTATGTTGCCAAACACCCTTTTTAGTTGGTACTCTTAACCCGATGTAATTTGGGAATTTTTTCAAACATTCAAACCTCTTCATTTTATTTATGTTGAGATTTTTCCTGACGAAATTTCAATAAAGAAACTAACAACTGGGCGTTTTGTGAAAAATAAACGAGAATGAATGGTCTCTAAAGGGTCAAGCATGTAAACATATTGTCCTTAATCTTGTTTGTTATCGTTGACAGATAAAGATTTCAGAGGGATATATTTTACTAAAAAAATTGTTCAAGTGATAACTTCATAATCAGTGGGCTTTCAGACTAATATTAAACAAGGACTATTTTTCCCCATACCAAATCTGTATAACCTTGAAGGACAGGAATGTACTATGGGAATAAATGCTACATGTTTGTTGCACTGCTTGGTCCAAACCTCTAGGTTGCTCAAGTAGAGAGTGTCTGTAAATCAGCTAGGATTGTTTATGACCACCTGGGAGTTCAGTTGGTTTCATCTCAGGGCCAAGAGCAGAAATCAGCTCATTATCAGGATTTTGATTTATTTTACTTTTCTCTAAACAATTTTGGGTGGGGTTGGGACGGGGCACATGTGTAGAAATGTAGATTCCAACATCCTATGAGCAGAGCAGAGTATATTTGTTCAAAGATGTTAATTTTGCACTGGGGTTAAGAATATTTATGGTTTACCCGTAAACCTATGTGTGTAAAGCGCCGATACTCACTACTGTATACTGTACTCGGAATCCTAGGATTCAAACTGGCTCTAGTTATTAGGCAATATCGATGGTCTCGGGTAAAACATCTGCTCTACAATAGATTGATCCATTAAGCCCCGCCTCCTTACGAGGTGACCAATCACAGCCGCGAAACCCGATTACCATTAGTGCAAAGATCACCAAACGGCTCAAATGATGAGCAGATTTCGCGGTTGTGATTGGTCAATGAGAAATGGGCGTGGCTTAATGGATCGGTGTATTGCAAAGGTCAAGGGTTTGAACCCCACCTGAGTGATATGCCTGTGTCTTTTTATTCATTGGACTTGGGAAAGTACTGAGTATACAGTGCTTTACTCCAATGGTCTAGGAGTAAGAACATTATTATTATTTATCCGGGTGCAAATTTAGCCTCTCTTAAATTGTTGCTGTACCCGCTGCTTAATTGTAGGATTCCAACTGCCTTGAGCTATTGGGCAACTATGGTGGTCTAGTGGTAAGACATCTGCTGGAATGGCAATGGTTGTGGGTTCGAATCCCACCAAAGTACATGCCTGTATGTGGACTTTTTTCTTTACAGGACTCAGGAAAGCACTGAGTATACAGTGCTTTACACACATTGGTGTATGGGTGAAATCAAATAATATAGATTTATATGCCGATGTAAAATTGTTGTTGTTTTTGAGGTTCCTGTTTGTGTATGAAATTAAGTTGTGATTAGACATTTTAGTGGACCATCCCACTTCACTTAATGGCAGAAACAAACACAGAGGTGTAGAAAATTGATTGAAAATAGTGTTAGTTCTCTTAATGGACTCACTCTGTAAAAGTGCATCCCATTAGCTTTGCAATTAACGATCAATACCGTTAATGATCTTATAATTAGACGAGCAGCTGGTGTCAACACATCGAAGGATTTTCAGGGATCTGCAGAGGAGTGTAAGTTGTTCTTCAGTTTGTGGTAATTTGAGGTGCTTTTTTTTCCTGCTGGATTTTCTGCTTGCAATTTAATACGTGGACTCTGACCTGAACTGCTTTTAAACTTTAAGCTAACGATTAATTGTGTAATCGTCGGGTTACATAACTTTACACGTATAGGTGGTGTGATCACTAAAATTAAAATAAACAAATTATATAATTGGTTTGCAAAAATATTTTGTCAAATTAATTGTGTTTTTAGATTGATGACACATTGCAGGATCTATGTGTGAGTTATGTGAGACATATTTTTAATGCATCTCAATCGTGTATTGTCGCATAATATAATCACTCGGTGAAATCTGGCTTTTCTATTTCACCTCATGTAATGGAATAGTCCAGATTATATTCTGCGACATAGTACTCATATGCATACAATCTTTGTATAATTTTTAACACATTTGGCAAAGACATTTTAAAAATTACTTTTTCAGAAAAGCATTGACTAACTTTTTAACAGCAGTTTGCTTGGGGGCGGTGTTGTTTCCGGGAGCTTGTCGACATTTTGCTTGCAGATTTTGTTGACTGATATTATCACTTGGCTTTGATACTAATGCTAACGAGTAACTTTTTTAGAACCTTGTTTTGATGCAGTTTTGATTAACCTTGTTTCCAGCAGGGATGCAGTGCTTTTGGTTGCTGTAAACCAAGTACTAACTTGTCTGTTAAATGATTAACAAGAGTTAACGCTTCGTATGGGAGGCTGCTAAGTGGGTTTAATTCTATAATTTCGACCAAAAAGTAAAATAAATTATTTTTGAATGAAATAATAAAAAGACATTCTTTTATGAATCCACAAGGGAAATTGACTTGGTAAATTTTAAATAAATTTGGGTTGAACTCCAAATCCACGTTTTAATTAAAGGCACTGAACATGTTTGGTAAGTATCAAAGACTATTATTGTCACTCGGTGTAACCCAACATAGGCATAAAATAACCAACCTGTGAAAATTTGGGCTGAATCGGTCATCGAAGTTGCATGAAAATAAAGAAAGAAAAAACACCCTTGTTACACAATTTTGTGTGCTTTCAGATGCTAATAAAAGGCTTCATGCATGAAGTCTTTTATTATTTTAGTGAGAAGTTACCTGTTTCTGTTAAACTGGTCATTGGTTTAATCACTGGCCAGTTACCGAAACAGTTATTGGTTTGGTCTGCCAAAATGAGCAAAGCACTCTCAGAAAAAGATGCTGCGGTGAGAACATATACATGCACCACTAGGAACGAGATTGGGGAGAGAAACAACGAAGCCACCCAAAATGCCCACGTTATTCATGACTTAATTTTCAGCATAATGATTTTAATTGTTGGGTGCAGACATATACCTGTAGTCGCTCAATATCTATGCACTTGTTACACAATTTGTGCTAATTATATTTTCAAAGTTAGTTGGACTCAAGGATGTTATTGAAGTTAATCCGAGGACTTTGTGTTTTCAGCATTGGGTGTACATCATAATTAGTTGTATAATTTGTTTTGACATTGTTTTGTTTATTGTTTTCAATGAACATATAAATGTTCAGTTACCGAAACAGTTATTGGGCATATTGTTTACTACATTTCCTGTTCCCAACATGAAAGTGTATACAAAACCAATGGGAGGTCCCTTGACAAATAATCCTTTTATTTTAAGCAGCAATGCCCTTTCTGAAGGGCAAGAAACCTATTCACTGTACCTTGGTTAAATCCTAGCCTGACAAGCACAGTGTCT
>JAUELU010000029.1:18417238-18430104 GCA_032357145.1 Evasterias troschelii | reverse complement strand
TCACAAAAATCTTATTTTTAGACCCTGGAGTTGGCGAAGCCGTGGAAGGGCATATTGTTTACTACATTTCCTGTTCCAAACATGAAAGTGTATACAAAACCAATGGGAGGTCCCTTGACAAATAATCCTTTTATTTTAAGTAGCAATGCCCTTTCTGAAGGGCAAGAAACCTATTCACTGTACCTTGGTTAAATCCTAGCCTGACAAGCACAGTGTCTTAAGAAAAAAAAAAACCCAAACAAACAAACTGATTATATAAATATTCTATTTTTGATTATGCCGTGCAAGTGGCGAAGCCGGCCACCCAAGGGGCATGCTGTTTTTGACATGCCCTTGTATGGGGTAGGGTTACACATTGAAACTGGGACCTTTAACAAAAGAGGACTTTCCCCGGTTGGAGAGTGTGTACCAAACCAATGGGAGCTGTTGCCAAACATTTATAGTAACAAACACAAGAGGGACAATAGGAGGTCCTCGATTTCAGGTGTTTGCACGGGTGTGTGTGTGTGGGCTTACCAAAAGGCTCTCGTGGGATCTTTTGCATCAGGACCAAAAGACCCAACAAAGTTTTATGTTTTTTTCAACTTGGACCCCACAGAGGAATTCTTTAGAAAAGGCAATAATAGAACAACAATAGCAAGACCCCCCCACACAGGTTCTGTGTGTGGATGTTGGTAGGTACACGCAATCAAACCTGTATCATTCGTACCTGCAACTAATATCCTGCTCATTTTTGCTTAGCAGTAAACTGTTAAACAACAATTTCCGTTTTATAAGCAGAGGTATGAAATTGGGCTTGGGTCATTTGAGGTGAAAGTTTGCAACAGCTAATTTTGTTTTCTTTCTGAAATCTTGGTATCAAATGTTTGTTGAAATGACTTCAATCAACTTTACGCTAGACTTCAGGTGGATGGGACTTGTGCTGTTAAAGAGAGGCTTGAAGGTCAATCTCATTTAGTGAGTACCTTTTGAGAATCTTTTTGATTGGAATGCTCAATGATGTGACTTTGTTTTTGTTTTTGTTTTCCTCTTCTTGAATCTTTTCACAGGTGAGTCAGTACACATTTGCTTTGTGCAGCTACCGAGAGAAGAAGGCAGACCCCAATGAGATGATGCAACTAGATGGTTACACAGTCACCTACACCGACCCTGAACCAGGTCAGTCTGCTTCTTGTCTTTGTGTTTTTCAAGAGGGGCTCCAAGGTCAAATTCAGAATTGCAAGTCTCTAACCTTTTGTTAAAACTGTGTAAAATGCCACTGTGATTGATACCCGTCAAGTGCAATTTTTTGTCAAAGTCCAAAAAACGTTTCATGACATGACGTCACATTTCAAATACACGGTCTGTACATTTTTGTACAGTGACTTTTTAGTTCATCAATGTCACATGCTGCTACTGTCTGCCACCCATTTGTACGTCAAATTGTATGTCAAAATGGTCTCCCTATTTAAATTTCTCCCAAAATAGAAAGACCACCAACATTGGGGCTTGATAGCTCAGTTGGTAGAGTGTCGTCACTTTAATTTGGATGTCAGAGGTTCAAACACACCTCTAGGCAAATTTTCTTTGCTCAACCCCAAAAATTTGGTAAATTTTTTACTTGGAATGACCTTTTCTTTTGTATCACTCAGAGCTAGAGAGCCAGGGAGGTCGTTTCTTCTTCAAAGCCCTCAAGGAAGGTGACGATATCGTCTTGGCGTGTGATGAGGAAGTAGACCGCCAGCTGTGGGTCCAGGCCATGTACCGGGCCACAGGACAAACCCACAAACCAGTCCCCCCTACACAAATTGCTGGTGGTAAGGGAGCCAATGCCATCATTTCAAGATTACAAGGAGGTAAGTGTCAGTCAGTCCTGTGATTTCATCTGGAGTTTTCCTAATTTCAGGAAAAAAATGAATTACAAAACTTAATTAAACCCTGGCATTTTGGTTTTAAGTTGCATAGCCCAATTTTAGCTGAAGTAGTTATATAAATTTTGTAAAGAATCTTTTTCTCTGAACTCGTTTTTATAGATGAGGCTGATTCAAGGCAATTTTTCTTTGTTCACCTAAAATTTGAATAGAAATTTACCTGGTCAGTTTCCCTTGAGGTTTATTGCTATAGTAAAAGTTGCATCCCTTTAAGCTGATCCCTGTACTGCCGCTTCCCAGGTTGTATCGTAGACTTGGGTGTGATACTTGGTTATACAACAGTTTCAGTGAGTGGCCTCTGACTAGCACTCTCGAACAAAGAGTTTGACAAAAGGAGACCACCAACATTATAGGGCGAGATTGCTAAGTTGGTAGAATGCCGGCATGTTAATCCGGAGGTTCAAATCATGTTCTAGCCAGTTTTTCTTGTTTCTTTCAATATTCAGTGTAACAGTGGTATCCCTCAGCAATTGAATTTGGGGTGTTATAATAAGACAGAACAAAATTACAAGCTAGTATGAGAGAAACATTTTGAATGAATTACCAACAATTTTCTGGGGTATTTTATTTGTGTCCGTAGATGCAGACCGTGCCCGCAAGCACGGCATGGACGAGTTCATTCACAAGAGTCCATGTGAGTTTGACCACTCGGCTTTGTTTGAGTTACTCCAAGAACTCACTCTGGACCACAGACTGAATGACTCCTACTCGTGCCTGGTAAGTAGTGGTCACTTTCCACTTGTGTCAAAACCCAAAGTATCTGCTGCTTGAAATTGGCTGAAATTCTGGGCTAGGGAACTAGTTGAGGGCGCATGCTTAACTCTGAAAGAAGTTCCGCGCTAACTTGATAACTAGAGAATGGTGATGGGCCTAGGCTCTATGCCCTTCTTTCAAGAACACAAAGTGCTTTTTGTCCCAGTTACTGAAGGTTGTAAGCAATAAAATGGATCCTGACAAACAACATGACATTACTGTTGCATTTTTGTTGCTAGAATTATCTCAAATCTTGTTTTCTCATTCCCTTGCGAAATTCAACCTTCCCATAAGGACTTGCGAACATCAGAAAACTTATTAAACTTTCACGCTCAATTTTCATTAAACACTATTTTGCACATCAATTGCTTTGCCCTTTCTCAGGTTAAACGTTTGTTACGTCCTGCTTCCGGGCATGGTACATGATGATTATAAAGTACTTGCATTAGATACAGTGCCGCAGTATTTAGTTGTGTTTGTTGACTGTTTATGAATTTCATCTTTTTCCTTTCCCAGGGTTGGTTCAGCCCTGGTCAGATCTTTGTGCTGGACGAGTACTCGGCTCGGTATGGGGTACGAGGTTGCCACCGCCATCTCTGCTACCTGAACAACCTCTTAGACAGGGCAGAGAAAGGAACCATGATCGACCCCACGCTCATCCACTACAGTTTTGCATTTTGTGCCTCTCATGTCCACGGCAACCGGTAAACAAATTATGTAGTATTACTTCTCACTCGATTCACAACTATATTTATTTATTTAATTATTATTCCTTATCTTTTATCAGGGTAACCCATTCACAAACAATGTGGTCTCTCACTGGGCCCTGAGTATTACAAGAACACCAAGAAAAAAAAAAACCCATAAATTAAAAGGAGCTAATAAACCCCCCAAAAAGATGGATAACTATTTTAAAACATAAAAATAATAAGTAAACAGGTGTCTATAATTACATAAAACAAATACATGTTTATAATAAAATAAAGCAATTAGGAGAAGGAAAAAAACCCACAATAAATGGAGTAAGAAAGAGATAAAGTCAATTCAAAAGGAACCTGCCAGATCTTCAAGATTGATAAAAATATAAATATATAAAAACAAGTAACGTTACTTATATACAACAAACCATATGTAAAAGAAAAGAAAAGTCTTAAGACAAACATTTGTCTACATATTTCTTACTGTAAAACAGTTTGTTCCACTGGTTGTATTTTGAGAGGGAAATTTTGTTGTTTAATCACTACTCACTAATTACAGCATACTGTAGGTGTTTTTGTGATGAACAACTCTTGATAAGGAGTAATTCTAAGCAGCAACATTTTGAGAGATTTGAAGACAATGCGCCCTCTTTAAATCCTGGGGATTGGGTCTACCCCTTGTACATAACAGTACTTCTGTTGGAGTCAAACATGTGGTACATTATTGCTAATGTAAGTAGAAATAAAAAAGTGCTGTCATTGTATTGAATATCAAAAATACAAATTTCACTTCCCTTTTTATCCACAGGCCCGATGGGATTGGTACAGTCACCATCGATGAAAAGGATAAATTTGATGAAATCAAAGACCGACTCCGGGGTCTGTTAGAACATCAAATCACACATTTCAGGTAAGAACGAACTCTGCCAAACAAGTAGTTAAACATATATCGACCCTTCATCGACATGCAGCTACTGTCTGCCGAACTCATCGTTTTGGGAGTCAAGCTGCGTGTAAAATTGATGGTAAGCATGTAAATGCGGCACCATGTAAAATGCACACCACATTGACAGAGGGACAATTACTCCCAAAATGGCGCAACCGAGACTGGTGTGATGGTGACGTCAGGTCCCAATTTCATGACTCTGCTTACTGCGGAATTTGGTGCTTAATAGCCCACAGAATTACATGCTTTAGAAGGCACTCTGTAAGTGCAAGAATCTGTGGTGAGCAGGGCCATGAGTTTGGACCCAGGTGAATTGGGTCAATATGGTTTACAGCAAAAAGTTACCATGTATAAATAAGTCTCCTTTGTCTTCAACATCCTCTTGTGGTCAAACCAACCTCTCTCCTTTTTCAATGTGCACTTTTTACCCTTCTCTCTCTTTTCATTTCTTTCCACTTGACCGCTTTACACCAGTAAGCCTATTTATGTCTGTTGTTTGCTCATTTAGCGTTTGAGAAAAACTTTGCTAGGGTCAAAACGTCAGGCCATTAATTATTTTTTGCATTTCAAGTTCAATTCAATTCAATAAACATTTATTTTCATGTTGGTCGTTACAAAGACATGTCCAGGTTAATTACAATGAATAATATATGTCACATAATGAGCGAAACAAAATTCCAACTACCCAGTGTAAATACATGTAGGGGGAAAAAGTGAAGCATAGTGCTTTTATGCCTTTCCCTATAGACAGACAATGACTTGGGCAAAACAAGGACAACAACAAAACAATAACACAGACCAGAGGGCTAGATATATGACAGATTAATATTAAAACAACCTAATTGTAAGAATTATTTGCAAGTTGACATCAAAATACATAGCACATTTTTTATTTTTTTTCTCCATACATTCAACAAAGTATGTTTAAGTTTGTTGGTAAAAGACTTTAGTGTTAGAGATTTCTTGAGGTCCGGATTGAGATTGTTCCAGAATAGAACACATAGTTGGGAAGGTAGTGCATTCTGGTCTACCAGCCAGGCTCCTAGTAGATAATACCCAATGCCTATATCCTTACGGACTGTGCAAGGGGTACCTGTAACCCTGTTTCTGCCCCAGGAGTAGGTGGCAACATGCCCTGGTGACAGTTGATTTGGGTCAACGGCCCAAATCAGTGTAGCCCTCACCTTGAAATGACTGTCTGGCTTTGTGATGTTAGGCGATCTCTCATAAAAAATAAATAAAGTAAAAATTATACCTTAGGTCTGTTTGGTTGGTAAGAAGTTTGCAACAGCTACTATGTAGTTCTATTTTCTCATAAACAATCTGAAAAATAATAAACAGCTCAATAAATGGAAACTAATCTTTTTGTTCCTGCTTTGTCCCTCAGGTATTGTTTTCCTTTTGGAAGACCAGAGGGTGCTCTCAAGGCAACGTTGTCCTTACTGGAAAGGGTGAGCTCTCTCTCTCTATTGGTCTATTTATATCATGTGATTGTAACTTAATTTGTAATCTCTAAAGCTGCATTTGGTTGGACTAATATTAACAGAGACCACTGGTAACATTCAAATGGGTAAATCTTACAGGTGACTGCACTTGGGTTATTTGATGTTGGTAAACTAACTGGGATGATGGTGAAACAAACCGACTAACTAAATATAAACACATGAGGGCGCTACACTAGTTACCTTAGCCAGATGTGACCTTGCTTGTAAACAATAAATGAAGAGAAGCACAGCAAATAAAAGTAAGAAAAACAATGCAAGCAAAGGGACGCAATTTCTGTGTTCTGTATAGTGCCGCGACAACAAGTTAAAGGGACACGTTGCCTTGGATTGGACGAGTTGGTCTATAAAAAGCGTTTGTAACCGTTTGTTATGAAATGCATATGGTTAAAAAGATGTTTTAAAAGTAGAATACAATGATCCACACAAATATGCCTCGAAATTGCGTGGTTTTCCTTTTACTTTGCAAACTAACATGGTCGGCCATTTATGGGAGTCAATGGCCGACCGTGTTAGTTGACGATTTCAAATAAAATTATTTAGTCAGTTTCTCATGTGGTTTATCACTTTATGAAAATTATCAGAACTTTCTTAGATGTTAATTTTTGATGTATTAGATATCTAGACCTGAGATTGAGTTTGATAATCTTGACTTTTTACTTCTTCCCAGGTGTTGATGAAGGACATCGTAACCCCAGTACCTCAAGAGGAGGTACGCTACACCATCAAGAAGTGTCTTGAGAATGCTGCCCTCGTTAATTATGAACGTGTCTCTGCCTACGCCAGGATAGAAGGTAAACAGACAGGCTTCCATCTTCTCTCATACTAGTAAAATCTGCCCTCGAAAGCTTTTTTTTCCCTCTCTCATTTTCACTTTTAAGTTTTGGGGATGACGGTATTTATAAATGGAAATTTGCTTTAGATAAAATACACCAGTAGGTCGCCTGGTTTTTCAGAAAGAGGAGGATAAGATGCCTTTTTTGTTTAAAATTGTTACTATTTGCTTCAAGGACGAAAGAGCCAGACCTAAAAGAGTTGCTGGCTTTGTAGAACTTAGAAGTCATAAATCTGGGTAAATAAAATCAGTTGTTCAAACAATTGAGCTAAGATGAAGCTAAAATACATTACAAATTTTGTCTTTTTTTTAAGGGGGGGAGGAATGCGGTTTCAAAAAAGAATGAAAGCGGGGGATTTTGTTTATTTGGCCTTGTGTAAACATAGACATTGTCAAAAGCTACTAGGAAAACAAGTGATAAATCAACTAAATGGACTAACTCATTAAGTCACGTCCCTTGATTTGAGCAAATAGAGATGCCATGGTTTACCCAAACGTCAAAACAAAAACTGCCAAAATATGCCACACGTATCAACAGTTGCATATATGTACAATGTTTAAAGTAAGGGCCTTTTCAAAGCCAGCGGTTTGACTTCATCTCCAGCCTTGGCCACAGCATAGACTCTATGTGCCTTGAGTTGAGAGTGCATGATGTCAAAATTGCTCCTACAACTGGAGCCCTGGTTTCGAAAAGGCTTCAGGATACTTCAAGACTGTTAATATTTGGAATGATCTAATCAAGCTCACTTTCATGTATCATGTTTCTCTCATTCTTCCTTCTTGTTTTGCCTTTACTCCTGTCATAACCATATCTGACCTTGCATGGTTTGATCTTTGAACTTTGACTTATCTCATGACCAGAGGATGGTGAGGAGGGGCATGTTCGCAAAGGTGACTTTTGGTGTATTGGTGTGTTAATGTTTTGGTGTATTGGTGTTTCGGTGTATTGGTGTATGTGTGTTGGTGTATTGGTGTATTGGTGTAAAAGCCTTAGTTCCTAACTTCTCTTTTAAGCACTTTGTGTCAGTATTATTTAAAACAAATTTACCTTGACTCTGCACTGTATTTTTTATTGTAGAGCATCCACTCTTATAAGCTTTTTCACTTGTCCATTCCTTGGGGTTCCCTTTCACAAATTAGCATGGGACTGTGTAATTTGGTGCAATAGACCTTATGCATTGGTGTCATCAAGCCATCATCTTAGAGGTAAAACTTTGGCGAGACAATGAAAACACACAGCTATGTACTCACAGTGCACAGGGTCAGCCAATGAACTACTTTCTTTTGACTTCTAGCCGAGGGCGCCCTACTCAAATGAACAATCTTTGTTTTATGAACAATCAGTGGTTCATCTAGCTATGGGTAGCAAAAAACTAGCCATCAGGACCAGTTGGAGAGATTTTTGACTGGTCCTCAGGTGTTTTAACTGGTATTTGGCCAGGAGACCACTGTTAAGGGAGAACGCTGACCATGAGCATTCTGTAAGTGGTGCCACGATGCTTGACTACCTCACTTATAAATGACAGTGGTTAGTCTAAATCAGGTACACAAGTTTGTTTTTTGTTTTTGTTTTTTTGCAGTGAGGCCTGATATTGTGGCTGTTACATTGCAAACAATGTCTAACAAAAATGTAATAATAATGGCTGTTGCAAATTAACTCAAAATCAGATCTTCTTTGTTGTAATTGTCTCATTGTGTTCTTTAAGCAATTAACAATGCATGTTGTGATGTAAATTTGGTTGCATGTTTGATTTAATGTTCGATATGAGATTACGGTGTCTTTCACATTTTTAGAACGTTCTGCATATAACATGGAAAACCTGTGGGAGAATTATTGTAATTTAAAAAACATTCCTTTTTTTAATAACTTAAGTTTTTACTTTATTAAAACCATTACAAGTCACTGCAAACATGGTAGTTTGGGCAGAAACGGGATCAAAGCAAAAACACAATTTGCAACACCCAGGCCTGATATTTCACGGAGGCAACTGCCTAAATCTTCTAGTAATTTCCTAGGTGCCCCTTTGACATTTTCCAGTACAAGTTGCTTTTATTTCCTTCATTCCAGTCCACTGTACATATGGCAGGAAGGCAACTAGATTAATTGCTCCAGTTTTCTGATGTAAGATAAATGGCCCTTGTTGTACTTTGCCTCCAACAAGTCCAACAGTTTTGAAGCCCCGTTGTTAAGAGTCATTTTTATCTCATTGTTTGTTTCTCAACTATTTAAGTACAACAACTGTTCCATCGATCCCAAATATGAATTACATAAGCAGGAAAACATTTCAAGTGTTTTTGATCGTATTTCAAAGCCAACTTTTGGTTGCCCATTTATGTATATTTGTGTGTAAGATTTGTTAAAGCACATACAATCTTTTGTTATACTATTTGTACACTGATTGTTTTAATAACAATGTTAATGAATATGTATTTTATGTTAAGTGTTTCGATGGAATGTGTGTATAAAGTATGTTTAATTAAGGCATGATATTTGTCCTACTTTGGTCTGAAAATTGTGATTAAGTAGCCTGAAGTGTCTATTCGAGCCTACCTTGTACTTCGATAAAATATTCTTACTTTTTTCCAAGGACCAAATATCATGCCTGTTAGTTCGATAAATTCTAAATCAATTTTTGTCAATATGTTGACTGATTAATAGAAAATCACTATTAAATCACAGAACCTAAAAGTTTTACAAATTGAAAACACTGTTTGCAACAGCTAATTCTATTTTCTCAACTTAAAAACACATAAGAATAACATTGATAAACAATCACTATTGATCGTTGATTGATGGTAAGTTGATTGATTAATCAGTTGACTGATAAATATATTGATTGATTGGTTGATACATTACATGTAGGTTATTGATTGATTGATTAATAATTGAATGATTGATAAGTGTATTGATTGATTGATTGATTACTTGATTGACAGAGAGTCTTAACAGTGAGGATCTCCCTCCAGAGAAACGTCTGGAGGATGTTCTCCATCTCGCCGAGCTGTGCATCGATGTCTTGCAACAAAATGAAGAACATCACGCTGAGGTGAGTGCCAAGGAACATTAGAAGGGGTTACCCTAGGAACTTACTGATTGCTGTTGGCCCACTACTCGACGCTAAATGTAATCATGAAGTTTGGTGAAATGTTTGCAATGGATCAACTTTTTATGAAGAAATTACTCTGCAGCAAAACAGTCTACACGTGGGGGTTGGGTAGAGAGGGGGATGGTTGTCTGGCTGGGACTTTGAGATGATGATGTGACGAGGTCGTCGTAGTTTGGGAAAGGAAAATAGATTGAGGTGGAATGACTTTCAGCCGGGTTGATTGCAGACCAGAAGGTCTAGAGATGTTGATGCTGATAACAGCTCTAAGAGCAATATGCTCAAAGGTTGTTTTCTTCTATGGTCATGTGATCATCTTTTTGGGGGAAAAAAAGAAAGAAAACCAAATGGGGGAAGAGGGATCTAAATCCCAGATGCAGTCTCAGCATTCTATGCATGCAGTGAAGTTTACAATAACTGGTTGGTATTAATCAGAAGAAAACGATTGGTTCTTGAAACTGTAGTAAGAGAGCCATAGTGTATGCAAATATGCCTTAATTATGCATGACATGTGCATGCTCATACATATGCATCAGATGGGCAGGTTATTGGCAGGTCACAAGCCTTACCCACAACTCCCCCTCCCCACCTCGCATTTGTGACAATGTTTCCCCCGCTGGCATTCATCGTACACAGTGGTTGATTATCTAGTGGAATCTAGTGGTACATTGCCATCCGTTTTAGTTTTATTTGTTCAATTCATTTGTTTGCTAGTATGATCTCCATCTTCTAAGAGATGTTTATACACAAAGTGGATTAGCCTTTGGAATCCTGCTGCCCCCAACCAGTCTCCTTCTATCCCCTTACCCCCTTTCACCCCCTGCCCCACCCAACACCCCCTTAACCCTTTCACCCCCTGCCCCACCCAACACCCCCTTACCCCTTACGCCCCCTGTCTACCCAACACACACACACACTTGTCCAACCATTCCCAAACCTCTAACCTGTCCTGTCACCCAAGATTTTCTACCTCTCTAAGCCCCCACTTTATGTTCCCTGTTCTTATCAATCAATCTCGTTCCTTCCCTCACCCTGAGTACGGTTCACTCCTGTTTAATTGAATCTTTTCCTGGTCATCATAACAGACTTTCATCACACCACGACCATCTTTGTTTGGTACCCTGTGTTCACAATATTATTGATACATTTTAATGCAATGTATTCTAACTCTCATTACAAGGGACCATATTAACTTCATCTCGAAGCACCGGATTTCACTCCTCGGTATTTTCCAAGATGTGGGCAAGATTTGGGCAAGTTTTGGCGACTCTGAACAGAAATTTTTAAGAGCTGTTTTTTAAACAGCTTTTAAGAGCTATGCAGAAAATGGGTTGATAACCACAAACAGTTCGTGACATACATGTAGGTGCGTCATTGAGTATGAAATTTAAGACAAAAACCAAGATTGATTCAACCTGGTATGATATTTTACATTGGAGTCCCAAGAGGCTTCTATACAGTGGCATAACCAGAAACTCTTCATCATACGTGGTGGCCTTTCTCTACTTGTTACTTTTCAATCATCCACTACATGTTCCTTCTTTCTTGCCCTACCTGTTTTATCATGCCTTAACCATCTAGTCATGTTTGTTGTATGTAATAGCAATCATGTATACCGTATCCTAATCTATAGAAAAAGTGGCCAAACTATTTTCCTCAGTTCAGTTACATAGTTTTTTTTTAATGGGACAAAGGCAAGATGAATGTACCATGGAACCCTCTTCTTCAGTTCATTACACCTGCTTAAGTCTCCATTTGATCATTATTCCTGGCCCTTTCTTCCTATACAGTTCCAGTCTGCCTCTTCAACAGGCATTCATTTCCTGTCCCCCCCCCCCCTCCCCTCCTTGTTAATGTCCAGAGTGAAACATTTTTACTTCTTGCTAATCCTTCATCTCTTCTCCCTGGCACAATTCTGGCTCTTTTCAACCTCTTTCTCAATTTCTCAAACGATCCCTCTCACACCCACTTTTTTTAACTGACAAGTCAAATTACATCAAGGCCGTGTTTGATTGGCGGCTGTAGTTGTTGCTAAGGAACAGCCTATGCTTCAACACATGTTTCCGTGGTGATTAAGCCGCAGCCACAGTGGACAAATCTAACACAGCCTTACTCTACTACACAAGCTTCTTCTCCTTTCCTTCTCTGCAACTCTAACTCTTCTCGTAAACCCAGAGACCCCAGACCCTTTCCTGCACCATGTTTCTAAATATTTCACGACTTCTCTTTTTCAGTACTTCTTAATTTCTGCCCTCAACCCTTTGTTCTTATCTTCAAATATCGATCCCTTGTATCCCTCAAATTTAAAATAGTCCCCATCCACATCTCCTTGTTTTTAATTATTACTTCCCTTTTTCACACAACCCATAAAGTCTTTCCATCAACACGCCTCTTCAAAAAGATTCCTTGGTTTCTTACTTGTCCACTATCCCCTAATCCCCTTATCATCTTCCTTAATCCTCTTTTCCCCTCTCCTTACTCCTGTGTCCTCTTTCCTTGTCCCCTTGTTCTCATCCCTTATCATATTTTCTTCTTCTCATATTTTCTTCTTCTCATACCCCCTTGACCTATTCCCTTATCCACTTATCCACTTATCATCTTCCCTTACACGCTTCTGTTTTCCTTTTCCCTTATCCCCCTGTCCCCTTCTTTTATCCCCTTGTCCCCTCCTCTTACCCCTTTGTCATTTTCCCTTATCTCTTTGTCTTTCCTTACCCCTTTGTCATCTTCTCTTATCTCTTTGTCTTTCTTTACCCCTTTGTCATCTTTCTTATCTCTTTGTCTTTCCTTACCCCTTTGTCATCTTCTCTTATCTCTTTGTCTTTCCTTACCCCTTTGTCATCTTCTCTTTTCTCTTTGTCTTTCCTTACCCCTTCGTCATCTTCTCTTATCTCTTTGTCTTTCCTTACCCCTTTGTCATCTTCTCTTATCTCTTTGTCTTTCCTTACCCCTTTGTCATCTTCTCTTATCTCTTTGTCTTTTCTTACCCCTTCTCCTTATCTCTTTGTCTTTCCTTACCCCTTTGTCATATTTCCTTATCTCTTGATGTCTTCCCTTATCTCTTTGTCCTTTCTTATCCCTTTGTTGTTTTCCCATATCCCTTTGTCTTCTCCCTTAT
>JAUELU010000029.1:18357814-18370831 GCA_032357145.1 Evasterias troschelii | reverse complement strand
CTTGAAAGGGGGGTTGGGGGGGGGGGGGGTACAAAATACTTAATTGGGAGGGGGGGGGGGCTATTTAATGTATCGAATCATTCAACTCATTCGTTCCTATTTATCTTTAGAAGATGGTTTTGATCCAGAGGCAACATCCCCCAGTTTGTTTGCGCCAATGGTCTTGGGGAGGGCAGTGGAGGATGTGGGGGTGGGGCAAGCAAGGGGAAAATATATAATTTAGTGGGGGTAGTGATTTACTGTACCGAACCATTCATTTTTCGTTTTTTTGGGGGGGGGATGATCTCAGGGAGGGCAAGGTTCTGAGATGGGGGCTCCATCATACCACTGGTATGGGGGGGGGGGGGGGCAATGGAGGATGAAAGGGGCGGAGAAGAGGCAAGAGGATGGGGGAGGGGCAATGGATGATGAAGGGGGCGGCGAAGGGATGAGAGGATGGGGGGAGTTGTACTGTGCCTGTCTTCATCTATAGAGGAGTTCTCTTTGTCTTATTTGTTTTACTTATCACAAACTAAAAATAAGGTGAACAAAATACATTCACTTTTTAGTATCACATTTATTGGCTCTTTAAGAACAATGTAGGGTACATGTGTGTCACAGTATTGCAAGTTAAAACTCCAAGTTATATTTCTGACATTAAAAAAATAAAATATACCAGTATTTACATATATTTTTACTTCTAAATAAATATATTTCTTTAGTTTATATCTAAGCTTAGTTTACTATTATGTAGAAAAGGTTATGTGTTTCAATTTATTAAAAAGTCACACTCAACTAGTGTCAAATAATACACTTTCAGAGAATAAATTGGTTTTGAGCTGTCTTTTAAGATCTGAACCATCTAGTCTTGATTTGACAATGTTTAATTTTTTATAGAAAGAGGGTTATTTGTTTCTATCATGGTAATTTTCATTGTCTGTCAAAAATCTGTCCATAGAACTAAATGCTAAAAGTGAGAACTAAAACTGAGAACCCATAAAGTACTAAAAGTAAACTCTAGTACTGAAAGTTGGAACTCAAGTATTTAAAAGTGAAAATTCTTGGTTGCGTATTGGGGAACTGAAAGTGACATGAAAAAAGGGGGACACATGTAAAAACTTGTTGAGCTGTTATTTTTATAACTTATGACAGAAAATGAAAACTTCACATATGATATCTTGTCTGCCAGAAAAAGCCTTGGCATGTACAATGGCACTCTTTTGAAAACAATGGTTACAGGGTCTAAACATTCAGTATATCTCAGCCAAACCAATACTATACAAATAATGAACGTTTATGAGTGCAATGGAGAGAATATTTCATGAGTTGAAAGATGGAATGTTCCATTCAACGAGGCACCATTAACTCAGGCAAAGTTAAGTTCAATGATTCATTTCATCTTTCACCAATGAAAATGTTCTCTCCATTGCACTACTGCAAGACAATAATTATTTGTTTTATAAACATCCAAATCAATCTTTCTCATTTGGAGGAAAATTGTATTCTGGCATCCACTTTGAGGGCATTTTGTACGGCTGTGTATAATGTGTGACAAGCATGGAATGGTCTAATAGCTTGCAATAGTCAGATAGTGAAAAAGGATGGGACAAAAATGCACAACGAATAGCACCAAAATGCACGAATAAAAGTACAAAGATGCACAGTATATAACAAAGGCCAGGTTATAGTCTGAATAATGAATGATGCCTAACCAACAATCCTCCAATCAAAAAAGGATACTGGGTGTTGTCTATTAGCATGGCAGGGCCAGAAATACTGCTAATATTTCTAAATCTTCAAGTTTGGGTTACTAGTAACTAATAGCTATTTGAGGTCTTATAGTTCATCATTTGATTTGTCATCATGAGAAAGCATGGCAATATATTGCTGGCTGCATTTTACATAAAAGGTAATAACAAATATTATAAAAAATGATTAATTTCAATCTGAAAGTTAACTGATTATAAAAATTGTACCGGTACAAAGGGAAATATTTCCACATGAAATACTGTTAAATGTCAAGAAAATATAATTTGAATAAACCAAAACTACCATTGCTTATTTTAATTACTACTATCTCATTGTCTCTTTTGTACAAATTTGAGTCCTAATTAAAGACATTTCTGGTGAACGATCAAAGAGCCAACCTCGTCATACTGTTTCTTGCTGATTGTCAACTCACTAAATGTGGACAGAGAAGCCAAGATGGATCCACCAATCCACACCGGGTACTTCCTCTCAGGAGGTGCTATGGTCTTCACCTTCACAGAGGCAGGAGCAAGGGAGGTCACCTCCTTATTCATCCGGTCAGCCATACCTGGGAACATGGTGGATCCCCCGGACATCACCAAGTTACTGAACAAGTCTCTGCGGATGCCCAAGTCACATTTCTGGATGCTGTTGAAGACTGCCTCATGGACACCAGTCGACTCCATCCCAATAAAGGAGGGTTGGAACATCGCTTCTGGGCATCGGAACCTCTCACTGCCGATGGTGACAACTTGACCGTCGGGTAGCTCGTAGCTTTTGTCCAGGCTGGAGCTGTTCTGGGCAGTGACCATCTCCTGGTCAAAGTCAAGCGCTGTGTAGCATATTGTCTCTTTAATTTCGCGAACCATCTGCAAGTCACCTACAAGAAGAATAGTAAACCATTATCACAAAAGTAATTCAGCACTGACTTCTAGTGGTATACGACCCTGATAGTGTAAACCAATTGGCATTAAAAAAAATCACAAGTTGACTTAACAAAAAGCAAATAAAAGAAAAAAGCAAGAGCCACCACAAAAAAGTGTTGCTATTTGGAAAACAAAAGTACCAAAATGATGCTCCCTGACAAAAAACAGATATATATTTTTTGCAATTCTCTGAATGATGTAGGGTAGGGTGGTAGAGCAGAAGCATCCTGCGAAATTATTTTGTCTGAAATGGCCCCAATGATGAGAAATTTAAAAAATTGCAATAAAAAACTATGAATCTGATAAAAATGATTTGTGCATAAATTGTTTATTTCTGAGATTTCTGAGGGTTGGTGTTCATTCGCGAATGCTGCGGCAAGTGGTGCGGTTGATACTCGCCGTCACCTTTCGAACGTAGAAGTATTTGAAGTTCTTGTGAAAATGCTTTGACAGTTTTCTGCTGTTTGTTCAACAAGCAGACACTGTATTGACCTGAAACTCATGTGATCTTTCTTGCAGGGATGAGAGTCATTGCTGGCAAAAGAAGTCTGAAACTACATGTTGGATCCAAACTTAAGGACGTAAGGCCTACATGCATGTTGAAATGAAGGCGTTTCTACCTTTTGTTAACCCCTAGGGAGGGTTTGGAATTCAAAGGGGTTTTAGGAACAGTGTCCTAAGCACTAGTGAAGTAGATCAAAGGGCAATCTTTCTTTTATGTGGAAAAATGAAAGGCTTTTTTATTCACCAGGCTGACATAAAAATGTCTGAGTTCAAACAAAAATCTCATCCCTGTTCTTGATAAATTTGCCAATAAATCAGCATTCCAATGAAAAAACCCTATCTTAACCAAACAAGGCTCTAGCTTGTGTATGAATCTACCAGTGTGTTACCAAACTGGAGTAGGTTTTCTTTATTTGATCCAGTAATTTTGCTTTAAACATTCATGCTCTTGCTTGTACTCCTAAAAACGTACTCATAATAATACGCGGTTCTTATAATAATAGCACTTTATCACACCAGAGGGCATCCCAAAGCTCTCAATTTTTTTGTTATACAAGGTTTGTGGAGCTATGTTTGAACTACGAGACCCATTTATTTACATAGCACCATGTAACGAATTACAAGGTGCTGTGGCAAAATCTGCAGCCAACCATACCAGAAAACACCTTTTATTGTAATTCTTGTGTGGTGTCTCTCTTAAAGTGGATGTTTGTATTTTTATATATACTTTTCACACCAGGAAAAGAAATTTCATGTACTTTTTAACATGACTAATAAAACTTTGAATTGAATTGAAACACCTGGGCAAACCTGTTCTCCAACTGAAAATATAAGTGTACTAAACAACACACGGGACCTACAGCTTTAGCCCAATATGAAGGACAAAGCAATAATGGTCAAGTATCTTACTTAAGGACACAAGTGTCACAACAAGACTTGAACCCACACTCTGCTGATCAAAAACACCAGAGTGTCCAATGCACTTGACTGCTAGGCCATGACAGACCATATTCACAACGTGATAATTATTTTACAAGATAAATTGACTAAAGTTGTACACATTGAAAAGTATGTACTCAATCCTGCCTTTAAAATGTCTATCACTCGTAATTGCTAAGCAAAGTGTAATGTCACAAATCACTCTGGTGACATTGACAATTCATCTAAAAGATGAATCTTAGTGCTTTGTGAGCCCTGTACTCATGGAAAAGTAATCCAAACATATTAAATAACAATTTATAAATAATAACAGTTAATTACTGTACCATTTGAGCAGAAGGGAATACTTTCTTCTGACAGAATCTTTAACAGGAATCGAGAGAGTTCGCGTCCAGTTACATCAAGCGTCTGGACGGCATGAGGCAGCAATTTACCCTCATTGACGGGTACAACTTGTGAAACATCTTCACCAGATTCGAAGACAACCCCAGTCTTCCGGCCGGACGAATAGAGGGACAGAACGGCCTGGATGCCGAGGTACATTGCTGGAACCTTGAAAGTTTCAAACATGATCTGTACATGGGGAAAGAGTTCAGGGTACAACAAAAGAAGAGAGTTTCCATCATGTGATATGCAATGAGCAAGTCAGCGACATTAGTAATATTTTGCAACTTTAATTTTAAAGGCAGGGTATGTTCACACTATGGTAATGACCCCAAAAAGACACTGTGTTTTTTTCTTCCCAAAGCTGACTTGCTATAGACCATGTGCCTGTGACAACACAGGTTTACAAAAGAGCCATAGAGCCTGGACTTCCTGCAGACACAGTTTGTACACAGCTCAATGGAAGAATACAATAAATATTATGTTTTATGGAATTGCACTGTCTGATTTTTCTCAACTTTTGATATGAAGAAAGGGGAGACATCTCAAAGGTTGTACAGCTCTTGCTTTTGTAACTCTTGAATTGATATGAAAATTATGACACCAAATGTAAATTTCCCCATATGGCCTGTGTATTATCTTGCTTGTCAGAAAATGTATTAGATTGTACAAGATCACTACTTTGTAAACAAAGGTAACATGGTCTAGGGGCCTATATGACGGTAATTGTAGTTAGCATCCTGCAAAATTATTTCATCTGAAACGCCCCTGTTGAATAGAACTCAATAATAGTAGGCTATTTAAAATTTTAAAAAAATCTCCAAAGACAGCAGTCGACTTTTTGAAATTTCTGTGGTGTCTTTTTGAATGCTGCCCTCAATACGGCCAGAGATGTGGTGGGTACCAGCTGTCATCTCCCTGAAAATGGATGGATTCAAAGTTCTTGATAAACACACAGAGACAGTTTTTCACTGTTTTCTCAACAAGCTGGCACTGCATTCAACTGAAAATGTCACAGGTGACTTTCGTTGTATCTTTCTTGATAATTTAACCTATGAAATTTTAAGCATCACGTTTATTAAATTTATATGTTATTTCAATACTTGGTTGCTGGTTTTATCCTGTGAATAAAAAAAACAAAACAAAAATTTACCGAAAACAAAACACAAAATTTAATATACCACAACAAAATCAATCACAATACTTTATTGAATGTAGACCATTGTGAGGGTCAGTTACACATATTGATTAATAATTCATACCTCGGTCATCTTCTCTCTGTTGGGTTTGGGGTTAAGAGCAGTCTCAGTCAGCAAGACAGTGTGCTCCTCTGGAGCCACACACAGATCATTGTAGAAGGTGTGGTGCCAGATCTTCTCCATGTCGTCCCAGCTGGTGATGATGCCGTGTTCAACTGGGTATTTCAGACATAGAATTCCCTTCTTCCTAATTGCTTCGTTTCCGATGTAGATGTCTTTGATTCCACCACACACCGCTGCAATTTTCTACATGGAAAAGGTTAATTTATTTTTTAGAACAGAACTTTTGAGGATGGACTTCTGTGTGAGTGTGTAATTTTGCGCAGTTCAGCTTGAGTGAAATTGATTTTGTTTCAAAGACATAATATAATAATAATGTTGAACATTTCTAGTGCGCCATGTCTGTCAATGATGACACTCCTGGCGCAAAAAACAAGAACTCTGCTAATACACAATGACACAAGACAACCAAAAGTTAGAAAGCTATTGTTTCCGAAATAGATATGTTTTGAGATGATTTTTGAATTTGGAACAAGTATCTGCTTTTCTGAGTTGAAGTGGGACGCTGTTCCAAAGAGATGGCCCGGCATGTGAAAAACAGCGATCACCCCAGGAGTGCAGGCAACGTGGAACGTTCAGGAGCAGGTTGTTTGAGGAGCGGAGCTGTCTGGGAGGTTTGTACACATGAACCAAGCCATTGATGTAATCAGGTGATGTGCCATTCAGGGAGTGGAAGATCATGAGGAGAACCTTAAAGATGATGCGGTCCCGAACAGGAAGCCAGTGTAATGCTTGTAGGGTGGGAGTGATATGAGATGAGTGTTTGACACGAGTGACAAGTCTAGCAGCTGAGTTCTGGAGGCACTGAAATTGATTTATCTGAAACTCGGGAAGGTTGATCAAAATGGCATTGCAAAAATCGAGCCGTGAGGAGATTAATGAGTGGACCATCACCTCGGTTGCCTCTAAGGTCAAGAACTTACGGATATGAGACAGGTTTCTAAACCATTGAATCTCTCTTGAAAGGTAGGGTCATTGATAGTTATTGGTAAATACTCTTAATATTTTGGGAAAGGATTCCCTTAAAATAATTTGGTTTGGATAATTTTCACCCCAAAACATTTGAATCTAAGAAATGATTCATGCATTGAAACGTTTCTCAGATTTCCGAGGGTGTTGGTGTCCATTTGAGAATGCTGAGACCAGAGATGCAGTTAGATTCAGTGCTGTTGTAAAATACTATAGTCCTTTGCTGTTTTCTCAGCAAGTAGACACTGCATTCAGCTGAATCTTTCACCTGTGACTTGAGCATTACGTTGACCCCCCAAAAACTAACTTTAAGTCAAATCTATCATCACAAGTTAAGAAGTCAAAAGTTCCAATTATGGACTGATCAACTGGTTTGTTTTCAATGTGTAGAATAGTTGTGATGATGGTACTCCTAGAACTACGAGGTTCGTTCCTCTATCGCCGTTCGTGGAGACGATAGCGGAACGAACCTCATATAGATCTAGAAGTAATCCTAACCCTGATCCCTCCAGCCGCATGACAGTCAGGGACTAGAGGGCTAGGATCATCATAGCTACATCATGTACGTGTAAACCTTACCTCATGTCGAGGTCTGCCCACCACTGTCCGAAAGACACTGCGTGGTTCATCGTCACCTGCAAATCCAGCTTTACTGACATGGGATCCATTGTCAATAACAACAGTACGTGATTCATCTTGTTGCATTGCCATCGTTGTTTTATATCTATCTGAAAAAATTAAAAAACAATAGTGGAGTATATGTATGATGTAGTTGAAGATCAAGACGCAACACCCATACAATTCACTGTTCCGTCCCAACTTGACAATCGTCCCAACTGGAGTGTTACAGTTGGGGCATCCCAACTATAGTTGGGATCACCCATACTTGTAGAACTCTACAGCATAATGTTAGCCAGAGGGGTGTCTGGGTGTCTTTTGGACACCCTGTTTTAAATTTGGACACCCTGCTTTTTATCTGTAATTTACATGTAAATGTATTGTAAGTGAACAATTTGGACACCCAGTTTTTAACTTTCCAGCAAATTTGGACACCCTTTTACCAAATCCTGGCTAAAACCTTGCTCTACAGAACTTGGTAGCCTCCGTGAAAGTGATTGATCGTGCGTGGGGAGACTGTAACATACAGGCGTGGATCTCCCCTGTTCAATTTGTTCACTATGTGAATTAGAAGATGAGGATGCATGGTGTGTGAATTTTGTCTTTATGTGTTTTTTTTTGTTTTAAATACCTTTGTGGCCAACATTTTCATCCAAAAAACCTAAACAGGAGGTGGAAATAACCATAGAGAAAGGTATAACACATTCCACCTTATTCGATCACCCTGAAAAAGTAAAATTTTTTGATCGAACTAAAAAATCAGTCCTGACCTTATAATCATGGTTCATGTACCAATACATGCCTTTTGTTTGGTGATAGTAAATTTTTTCCTCTGTATGATATTGCCAAACCCTAACAAAAAATCTTCTTTCTTTATTTTAATTAGGGGCTTTACTGTACTTCTTTTTTTTAAGAACAAGAAAGACCTCTTGTATACATACATTATCAATTTATTGATTCATTATATAACAAAAAATTCAGGGATTCTGCTATTGCGTACACACACTCACAAACGTTTGTGGGATCCCGCTAGTAGTCGACGACTTCTCTTTGTTCTCCGATTGTTTGGACTTAATTTCTTTTTGCGATGTACCCCATTGGTTTTTACACACAAAAAACGAAGCAAGGACATCATCGCTCTGTGAAACACCCGGATCCCTAAATTGTTAAAGTCATTGGTTTTAGCGGGTAGACATCCTCACTCACACAACCTGCAAGTGTTGAGAGCTAGAGCTAGCTCCCATGCTTGCCCGGCTTGTGCCCGGCTTGTACCCAGTGTCATGCCAAAAAGTGTCCACCGCGAAATAGTGTCCGCTCATTAGCATATTGCCATCTGATTGGTCATGCGTCTATGAAGTCATATCTTTTACGGAAGTATGCCAACAAGCGTCCATGTTTAGTGTGCATCATTGCATGCCTAGCTAGCTGCTCAGCTGACAAGACGTCGCATACAGATAAGATAATTTTTTCATCTGAATTTGCCTTTGAACAAATGTCTGAACGCTTTCTTTATTTCATTCATATTATAAAGATTCATAACACCTAACAATTACTGAATTAGCACTTTCTCACATCCTTCACTTATTATTTTGTCCAATAACTCACTGCCAAACACTCTCCATTCTTTTCAAATAATGTCCGCTAACTCTCTGTCAAATACTGTCCTTTTCTGCCAAATACTGTCCGCTAACTCCCCCCAAAAATGATTGTAAACTCCCCTCTAGATACTGTCCGCCCCTGCCAAATGCTGTCATGGCTGTCCGGGTGCTGTGCATGCATTTGAGTTGACTGATGCTAGCCCAATCCACCTTGTTGGGCTGTTATACTTATGGCTCTCTTTTTAAAAACGGTATTATAAGCACTCGCACAACACTTGCCATTACATAATTGTAATGTATTGATTGGCGAGTGTTATAAAGACCGATGTTAACAGCCCAACAAGGTGGGCTAGACTGTTGCTAGTTACGATAATCGGATGCATACACATGCGCCGGACACTATTTCAAGTATTTGGCGACGGACACTATTATTTTGGCACGTAACAGTGCCAAAATAGTGTCCGGCGTCCATTGACTGCACATGCTCAGCGGAGGAAATCTCAGCGGACGGACACTATTTCGCGACGGGCACTTTTTGGCAATAATCAATTGTCCCCAATAGTTGGGATGCCCCAACAGTTTAACACTAAAGATGGTGCGATTGTCAAGTTGGGGCGGAATATCACCACTAACTAGATTTGAATGTAAAAATCATGGTTTACCATACATAGTTAGTTGTGTAAATCGTAACCCTCATTCCTCCCGACAGTCGTACTAGAACTTGAAGTAGACCTAGCCCTGGTAGGACGTCAGTCAGTGCCACCGCGTTGTATGCAACGGAGGAGTCCAACCTGGGCTAGAAGTAGACCATAAACTTACGATTACCACCTTTTTAACACATATGCAACAATGGATGGCCTTTAAAAATGTAATTGAAGCGTTTTTTAACCCCAAGCAAGAACCCAGCAGGGTAGTTATCTTTTTCTATTTCACACCTACCTTGCTTAATACCTAGAAAAAGTTCATACTTGAGTCCATCAAGAGGGAGATAGAGGCCCGAAGAGCATCAGTTTGCTGATGGTGGGCGACACCAAAAACCTTGTTGTCGTGAACTTTATAATTTAGGACTTTAGAGGGCGCTAGAGGTTTCAGCGATGACTGTTTTTCCAAATAAAATAAAATACCCCCCCCCCTTCGTCAAATTCTAGTAGGCCTACTCTACCTCCCTGTCAAAACACTCAAACAAATAAAATAACATTATTCTTTTAAGACGATAAAAACGATCTTCTGTTTTGTGTTCCAGTTCCATATTAATTTAATCCATATTACGGCTTTCTGGGCAGCAATATTAATTTTTTTGTTTTATTCAAGATCTGTTTAGTTCTGAAACGAGGGCAAACAAATTTGTTAAAGGATGTGTACAACATCGGACACCCACCATATTAGGTAAACTTCTTTGATGTCTAAATAAACTTCGTAAAATTCAGCTTATTAAAATGTGTTTACAACTTCATACATTAACTACATGTAGGCCCAATACCATAGACCATTTTTAAGGGAGGCCCTACGATGAGTTACTCTTCAGAGGGTTCGTGTGAGTATGGCGTGCCCATTGAAGCTTGACGCAACCGCCTTTTCACTAAAACTCGCCCAATCTGACCTTGCCTTATATGGTGTTGGGGACCTCACCGATGAGTCAATTGGTGGTGTGGAAGACTCGATCCCTGGAAAAATCACAGATAAAAATAACGAGATGCATCACAAACCATTTTGAGTGTGTATACAAGTCATGATGTAGGGCCTATCAGTGGTAGACTCGAGTTCTTGTATAGCCTTACCTGCTTGTATGTGATGTTACGATTTAAAGCTTTATTTGCTATTGTAATTCACCATCACTAGATCAAACATAGGGGGATAAACGAAATGATGCAATTGTGCAAATAAAAGTCTTAATATGACTCAGGTAGCCGAGAGGGTTACCTTCTTCGCCATATTTGGCCATTTAAAAGTTTCTCCCTGGATTTAAAAGGGTATAAAAATAGCTAGTAATGCCAGTAGAAGACAATCCACCATCTGAGAGCATTCGAAGTGTAAAGTTTTAGTATCGCATCTAGAAGAGAGATCAGTAGAGTTGTAAACTGTACACTATAATTCCTCGTTACTTTTCGAGACTTTATTCAAGACTATTAGCCTACCTGTCGAAGCACCGTTTTCCACCCAGCTTGACCAGTGCCGTGTCCAGTCATAGAGTCCAGTGAAAACAACTTTTGGTGAGTTTATTTTGTACAAAGTGTTCTAAAACACTGGTTTTTTGAAAAGCATGGAGTTCTCAATTATTTTTGACATTCCAGATTTGTATCCATAAACCAAACACGGCCTATCTACTGTTATGTCCAACTCATTGTCTCAGTCAGGCATAACAAACAATCAAACAAACAAACAAACAAAGTCACGTTGTAATTTCTTCTTCTATTTCGAGTGGTGTCCTCAGTCAATAATGTTATGACAGAGTTGTCCCCAGATCTCCCTGTCCCTCATGCATGTAAATATTTCACCCGCTGTCACAAACACATTGTCTCTTCTTTTAAGCACGTCCACATAGTTTAATTTGTGCGTTTTTTAAGAAAAAAATATTCACGTCGTTTTTTAAAAGTATTTTATATTAACGACTTTTAATTTGTAGCAACCACATCACTTCATTTCCCATATCAAAAATAATTTGACCAAAACGGGCTAATTTGTATCTATTTTTAATTTTTCAAGTTTTATACAATAACATATAGCATTTTTTCTTGAAGTTGTTTCTAAATATAAAAATCATGCTTTTTTTTCTCCATACACTATTGCTTGCTTGACGAACAAAGTTAGAATCTGGTGCACTTTTAAAAACAATATGTTTAATAGTTTTTGGATAGATTCCTTTTTGTTAGCAAAACCATTTGCCACATTTTGTAAACTCAAAACTATTATTGCATCATAACAACAACAAAATTGCACACCTTTTTATTGACATTATTATTTACTTCATTATTGGGAAAGCTGAGAAAACAATTGTAGAGCGAGTGGTATAAAGGGGATACAAATTGTCTATCCCTTGTTCCTCAAATCCAGCAGAAAAGAGGAAAGGATAGAATTGTTTATCCTTTGCTGCTCAAACCAAGCGAAAAAAAGAGGAGGGGTAGATTTTGTTTATCCCTTGGACCTCAAACATGACAAAATATGCGTTATAAAGTGCTAACAAATAACTGGAATTTTATAAAATTTTAATTTCTAGTCTAGAAAAATTAGATTGATTTGTAAAATATGGAGCAAGTGTTTTACAATTTGGAGGAATAAATGGTAAAAGAAGGCTTTTTGCTTTAAAATCTTGTTTCGATTGCAATTTTCGGACTGTAAATGACAATTTTAAGCTGCAGCCTAACTTTGAAAAATTACAAAATCTGAAAAAAGACAGTTTAATATGAACCTGTGTCTTTATCTCACACCACACAGTTTCGAAATAATGTTATTCATTAATTCCAAAACGATTTAGTTTTAAAGCTTCAGCAGGTCCTCATTTTATTGAAAATTTTACTCATTAAAAAATTGTGTTCATCTATAGGCCTACTGGGAATAAATTCAATTAATACATGAAGATGTAGGAAAACGGCAGTAAAAGTATCCTTTTCGAAACCACGGCTTGGGCTCTCAGGCTTGGAATCCGTCCACCTGATTGAAACCTCCTATACGAAAAGGTGCATAAAGTGCACATCTTCTAACTGACGGAGCCCAAGCCCAAGCATAAAATAAGCCGTGATTTCGAAAAGACCCATAGCTATAGCCGATAGATAATTTGTTTCCCATTCAATGAGAGTGCAACCAAACCAAGGTTGCCGGGGGAGCCGGGAATAGGAAACCGTACATCCGGCATTCCTTTTGATACAAATACTAGAATCAGCATTAAGTATTGTAGATTTACACATGATTGACCTGATTGGATTCTCACATTCTTATTTATCACTTCTGAAAACATCCCTTAAAGCCACTGGACACTATTGGTAATTGTCAAAGACCAGTCTTCTCACTTTGTGTATCTCAACATATGCACAAAAT
>JAUELU010000029.1:18322536-18334209 GCA_032357145.1 Evasterias troschelii | reverse complement strand
TATAGAACAATAGCGGTTGCTGTTGGGAAAACTTCCATCAACCATCACACAAACAGGTTCATGGCTTCCAGTGAATGCACTCTATCGGTGGAATAGTCCCGACATAATGGCTGACCATTTCAAAGGGTTAGCATTCTATTGAGGAAGAGGGAGGGATATTGGTAGAGGGGAAAGATGGCTGACCATTTCAAAGGGCTAGCATTCTATTGAGGAAGAAGGAGGGATATTGGTAGAGAGGGGAAAGATGGCTGACCATTTCAAAGGGCTAGCGTTCTATTGAGGAAGAGGGAGTGATATTGGCAGAGAGGGGAAAGATGGCTGACCATCTTTAAGGGTTAGCATTCTATTGAAGAAGAGGGAGGGATATTGGTAGAGAGGGGAAAGATGGCTGAACATTGCAAAGGGAAAGCATTCTATTGAGGAAGAGGAAGGGATATTGGTAGAGAGGGGAAAGATGGCTGACCAGAGGGAAAGTGGAGTGCTATTTTGTACCTGTATCATGGTGACATTGTTGTAGTAACATCACCCAGGGTGGCGCATCCAACCATCCTTCAAACAACAAACAAAAACAAAAAGCCTTGTAATAAGGATGACCATAATGTGCAATTAATAGGGAATAAAGGTTCAAAATAGCTATCTTACATTACTAGAACGACTTTTGGGTGTGTGGGTTCGAATCCTGGTCATGACATTTATGTCCTTGAGCAAGAAACTTAACTATAATTGCTTCTCTTCAACCAGAGGTAAATGAGTCTTTGAGTGCAAGAATGGTTCGTTCTTGATGAAGCTTGATGTGCTACTTACTGGCAGCATGGACTGCAGAGAGCTGAGATGGTTTTTTTAGGAATGAAGAAACTGACCCATAATTACAGGCAACTTAATGGCGGCCATATTCACTCTGTGCATTGCAAAGAGTATTTTTTCTTAGTTACAGTGTCTCACTGACTTGAAGCCCCCCCCCCCCCAAACAGCCACTGATTTAGACATGGCCTGAGAGACAGCTGCCATTTCAGATTCAGGCTGTGTCTGAATCGGCAGCTGTGGCTGGGGCTTCAAGGCACGTTAACATGGGGATCAAGCCACAGCCTGAAAGACACACACTGATTCAGACATAGCATGAGAGACAGCCGCAAAATTGGACTCAGGTTGTGTCCAAATCAACAGCTTTGGCTGAGGTTTCAAGGCATGTTAACATGGCGATCAAGCCAAAGCCACCAACCAACTCTCTAAAAGAATCAATGTGAAAATTGGAACGGAAGTGTGTTGTCATCTTTGGGATTGTCCCGAACTGGTTGCTCGTAAATAAGCAATTTGTGTGTTAGATCTAAATAATGTCTGGTACAACGACTTGCTTAGTCACACGGTACCACTTAAATTTGAATTCTTCAGACTATAGAGACTGTGGTTGCTATGTCAAATGGTTCGGGGGAAGCTTTTGTCTAGTAAACCCCAGATGAGCAAACCCTGGTACCGTACTGTGCCGTACACATTCATTCCAAATTGTGTATTAATTTTTGCCTTTTCTTATGGATCTACGCAAAAAGCTTGCCCGAAACTATTTGGTATAGCAATTGCTTCTATAGTCCGAGGAATTCAAGTATAAGGGGTTAGTTGTATTGTACCAGACATTATTCAAAACCAACTCGCAAATGGCTTATTGCCTCACGTGTCCTCATGTCAAAGAATGACATCAGAAACAAACTGCATAACCCCAGTAAACAATACCACAGAAATAGTTTGGTTTTTATTATGAAGATATGAGTAACAAAGAAATTTACTTTGCCTTTTCCTCACTTCTGTACTTCAGGAGAGAGTTCATAACTTGTTGCTATAAAGAATATGAAAAATATTTTAATCAATAATTGGTAACAAGCAAAATCTCCTTTGAGAACCCACAAAATGAGGTTTTAAACAATAATTGAGGCTGCATTCAAATCAGCGTCTTCGGAAACGGCTACTGGCAGCAGAGACAACATTCAAGAACCTTTTCAGCAAACTGGCCAGAGCCGCTGCCGAAGTCATTCATTCAGAACTGGCATAATGTATAAAGAGTAATATCATTTGAATCTTTAAAACAAAATCTAAACCCAAGGACTCCGGCATTTGTTTCTGTTTAAACAAATATTTGTTATGCAAGTTCACCCTAAACTAAAAGCCACTTTTGGTGAGGGGCTATAACGAAAAGTTAAAAACTATGATTGAGGAAGACAACTTGAAGACAAAAACACACTGCATGAAAAATGAATACTTGACTAGCAAAAGAGACATTTTTCAAAAAGTATCTTACTATCCCAAAGAATATATGTAAACAATGAAATGTAAATATATAAATATATTTTTTTCCTTAGTGACTGCTTCAATCTGCTTGCTTAAAGTTACTTCAAGTGACGTCTATCTAAGAAGCTGTACTTACCAACTTCCCCACTGCAGTGTTTTCAATGAAACGTGACCCATGACCAGGATTTCCTTCACATTTTATTTCTAACCCTGAAATAAATTATTTAAATTTTCGTTTAAGCTTTTAAGAACAATTGTGTATCATAGAAAAAATACACAAACAGCAGTATTTGTTATTTCATTTAGAAAAGACAAGAACAAGAACATTAAGTTAAACAAAAAGCAATCTGTGTGCAGAACAGGGCCAAATATCATAGACCTGCTTAAGCACAAAAAGTTGCTAAGCACAACATAATTGTGCTTACCAGAATGAGGTTACAGGACCAAAAAAAAACATGTCACATATTACTGTGACTGGTATCCTGCTTATTTTTTCTAAGCAGAAAATCTTTGAAATTGGGCCAAGGGCCCGATCTTTTTGTCACTGCCGACTGCTTACTGTAAACATAAATAAATCCTAGTTGTTGCAGAACATTCTAACTTCACAGATAAAGAAAGAATGCAATGCCCAGCCTCGCATGTTCTACATATATCTTAACTGTTTTTATTAAGGGACAACTGTGCTCTATTGATTTATTTTTCAAACTGATGTTTTATAGACTGTTCACTATTTGGTCTTTTAAATTGTAAATTGTATGACCAAACTGAAGCTGACTACTTTATTCATACAGATCTGTCAGAACATGTTCAATCTTGAAACTGTTTTGATGAGTTATTGATTCCTAAATACATTCGTCACTTTGTGAAAATGAAATGTGCATGCAGAGTTCTATGTACAAATCAAGGCATATTGAGATCTGTCTCTTTCTGGAAATGATAATTTATATCGGTCAACAGAACTATTATTTAAAGGCAAAAAGTTCTTCATGTGTGTTTGGCACCATGCCAGTGCTATGTATTTCAATAGATGAAAAGGAAAACTAATGATTTGTCACTGAATCATCAGTCATGCTAATTAGGGTAATTACAAAAAAAATTTATGTGTTAGGAACTGAAACTTGTTTAAAATGTTAACATCAATGAGTATGTATTAAAATTGATTTGCCAAACTTTGTGACTTTTTTAGTCGTCTCTTCGTTTTTATTAAACCAATAAATGTGAATTACAAATGTGGAATTGAAGTTGAATCCACATTTCTTGTTGAACTGAGACAACCTTTGTCTGTACTTTGCAAAGGACAGAGACTCTGAAAGATTGCCTCACAAAGGCAAACTTCTGGATGGAGCCTTGCATTGTGAACCACATTGAAATCCAAACAAACAGCCTTCCCATGTTGGCATTCAATAAACTTCTCCCGCTTCCAAAAAGAGAAAAAAAATCAAGATAACTGAAGTATTCTTACACCAAGAAGCTCTTTCTCCATAGTACACAGTAAACTTATCCGTGGGATTGGCCAAACCTGATGAGAAAAAAATAAGATCATTCAATCATGTTTACAAACTTCAAACTCAAAAAATCTTAGGTTTATACTGCTTTAACAAGAGCCAAACAAAGCATGGAGAATGCTTCGCTCATTTGTTGTCTGTGTCTGCTGTGCAGGCCCTCTATGTTCACTTTATTCATTCATTAAGGTTTATTATTCCACAAGAAAATTACACGACTGGATATAAAAGGACTAAAAATGGTGTGCTTACATAAAAACAACAATAGTACGTTAACGAAGAAATAAATAAACAAATGTTTAGCAAGCAATAAAATATGTAAAGTACTCAACAAACAAAATAAAGAGAAGAATTCAAAGAAGATTTAATAGTCAAAAAATGTTAAACTACATAGCACAAAAAGCATGTGGTTATTATATTCAAGAAAGTAACTAAGACGACTAATGAGCATTGTTTTAGGTAAATCAAAGATTGGAAAGGAACAGGCCACACAAAAGAATAGGTTGTGTGCCAGATGTTCCAATGCTTACAACAGTCAGCTTAGACCATTCAGCATCAATATCATGTGACATGCCTGTATGGCAAAACTAGACTGATCAACCAATGGGAAAGTTGCTTTATGCCTTACAGCTATCTTTACATGCAATTTCACTTCCAAAAGGGGCAGAGAGTAGCCATAGGGGACGTCAGTACAAGGGCTCAACAACAGCGCACAGATCATACAATGTTTTTGCATGGAGTCTCTCAAATGATGTTAAAACAAAACTGAGCTGAGAAACTTTTTTTGTTTGCACAAAATTATTTGAAGATGAAGAATTTTCCCTTCTTTTTTGCTGTCTCTCTTTTTTTGTTATTTACCTCAACCACATGATTGTTTACCAGCCATTCTCTTCCATGGAATAAAAGACATCAGCTTTTTTAAATAATGCTATTTTGCTGCCAAATTAAGGCTTTATCTATGCCATATTTTTACCTTCATCCAGACCAAAACCCATGTTGAGTCCAAGAAATGCTGGGTGTTCCACGAACTTCAGCATCCCAAGAATTCCCCCGACTTCTTCATCTGCACAAATCCCAAATGAAATAAATAATTACAAAACAATTGATTAATTCGTCAATATAAAAAATATATACACCTTATGGAGCAAAAACAGTCAGAGCATAGACTTCAGAATAAATGGCCGACCGTGTCAGTTCGAAAAGTAAAAGGAAAACCATGCAATTTCGAGGCATATTCGTGTGGATCATTGTATTCTACTTTTAAAACATCTTTCTAACCATATGCATTTTATAACAAACGGTTACAAATGCTTTTTATAGACCAACACGTCCGATCCAAGGCAAAGTGTCCCTTTAAGCTATGTCCCTTAAACTTTGAATATTCACAATCCAGTTTACCTAAAAGTCCAAACAAAGGTCACCAAAATCCCAGCTCAAAATGTAAACAAATTACCTCCAATACAGTCTTGCACATTTATTGCTCAACGTGGTGTTATGTTAAATAAAACTGAGATGCACTCACCATCTGAAGGGGTTTAAAGAAACAACAAGTAAACTAATCGAGAAAGGGTAATGAAATTGTTTCACTAGCAAGTAGAATCTTAAAAAACTTGGAATATGACATACCTGGCATGAATGTCATGTGAACTGTTCTCAGTGGTTGGAGTCCAGCTGCTTTGAGTCTACGGATAGCCTCAATGTATCTATCAAAAGAAAACATCATATGGATGGATAAATTATCGAATAATAATGATAAAAACACTTGATTCTTATTAGCTAAAAGAGTAGCTAGTAGCTAAAAGTTGAGGTGCTTTACAATATTATGATCCCTGTTCATTGGGAATACTTAAACCGTTCCTCAATCTTTCTCATCTCCCTGGGGAGGATACAACCCCAAGCTGCTTAAATTAGCGCTGAGTGGTAAATCCTAGAAGATACTGCCTCAAGTCCTCTAGGTTCTCATTTACACACCTGGTTTAAGAGAAGGTATTATAAAAATAGTTAAGTGCCATGCTCAAGGACACAAGTATCAAGATCAGGAGTCGAACCCACACTCTGATGAATTGACAATCAGATCTTGAGCCTGATGCACTAGACAGCTTGGCAACAATCTCATCCAAGGGAACTCTAAAAACTCAACATCAAGGGACATAATTTAGTGATGTTTGAAGCTTTATTTGGTGTGGATAATAGGAAGTAACTATAAACTAGTAAACTTATGGGTATAACCCTGTATACATCTCTTTTGGGCTGAGTGTTGGCTCTCAGAAGAGTCAGTGTGGTCTCTAACAGTATACTGTGTTCGTCTTCTAGAGAAAATAATAATAATTGAATGTTGAAAAACATGGAGAGACCTCTGAATTTTCCGGCAAACAATTTTGTCTGAAGTACTGTCAAAGTCCAGAAAATGGCATTTATTGATTTTCCCCAAATCATCATTGCTTTGTCATTTTCTTAAAGAGGAGCAGAGTATACTGTTTGAAACATCGTAAAGTGGTTAAAGTGCTCCAGATTGCACAGTGAGTTTTTAAAACCAAACATAAACATTTTGTAAAAAGCATCCAAGGACTGCGTTTCAATTCACAATCTTTGGCCAAACTTGCAAAATTTGTGTTGAGAATACGCCACAGCTTGAACAATCCTGGTGAGAAACCTGAATCCTCTAGATAGATAAACATTTCCGTCAGAAACACTGTCAGAGTTGATAAAATAGTGTTTGAATTCCCCTCAAATCAACGATTCTTATTTTGATTGCCAAAATAAAAATAAGCACATGTAAGATCAAAAATGAAGTGTTAAATACCTTTAAGTATAATCTTAATTCTCAAAGCACTGCCTTTTATTTTAAACTTTCTTAATAATCTCAATGAGATATACTTACTGGATACCAACACTCTTCATGTCCTGTAATTAAAATCAAGGATCAAAACAGAGGTGAGTATTAAACAAATTGAATATCGAGCACTTTAACAATTTCAAATCAAGTGCAAATGGAACTTACTTTAAAATCATTAGCTTTTTAGCAAAGTAGTTAACTCTAAAATAATCCATTAAATAACTACGACAAACCATGGACAGATATTGAAAGATAAATTTTGAGGGTGATCATACAAGTTGTCATTTTTTTCTCCTGCACATTAAACTGTTGTAAAACTACTTAGATTTCAAGACTCTGGCTACTTATTTGCTGATGAGAATAATCCTAAAAGTACCTGTGTTCCTCTTGCATAGATGTCTCCATTCTCGTACTTTTTGGCTTCAAACGCATCACACTTCCAGTGCTCCTAGTGGCAAGAGTTTAAAGATTACACTCTTCAAAAATATTTATATCAGGGGTGCGTTTTCGCGGCCTCAACAAATAACTGTTTCGGTTATTGGCCAGTGATTAACCAATGGCAGGTTCAACCGAAGCAGTTATTGGTTACGACTGCGAAAACACACCCCAGCTAGAAGTGATTGCGTATGAAAAGAAGAATACTTATCAGAAAGGGATTTGTGATCTGCGACAACTAATACCAGGGGTGAGATTCACTGCTCACAAAAAGATCTGAAAGCAGAATCTAAATTTTAGGAGTCTGCATCATGAAAAGATGGCATTTCCACCTTTTAGTAACCCCTGGAGTTTTAGATTTCAAGGAGCTTCTGGAAACAGTATCCTCAGCGCAAAAGTGAGCAGGATGTCTTTGTATCTGATACATAACAGCTTCTTGTCAACATATAGGGAGACATAAAAAAATATGAATTTAGAAAAAAGTCAGAAATTTCCCATCCCTGTAATCAACATGCCAACCAATCAATTTCATTTAAAAACTGGGAAAAAGGGACACAAAGCGAAGAAGAGGTGCGAGCAGATTGTCCAATGGGGATTTAAACCCATTTAGACCTGCAGTAACTGATCATGACCCCTAGTGGCTTGTCAAATAGCTTAGACATACCGTGTAGCATAACTGGTGTCTGACTCGAACTACCTCTATGTGCTATGGGGAATTAAGCATGCATTATCTATCCCCACCCTTCTCCTAAATTTTGGGTGTCTCGGTCTTTAAGTGTTTTTAAATTCAGAAATCGGGACTACATCACAATCTATATCAAAAATAATCATCGCAAATCATGTTAATAAATTGTATTTAAAAAGGCCCCATTTCATAGAGCTGCTTTCGCAGAAAATAATGCTTTTAAAACAATTTTCTGCTAAGCACAAATGAGCAAGATACATGTATCAGTCATAGATGATGCATGAGGCAAGGTATTTAGGCTGGTAACGTTGTTCTGGTAAGCATAACTTTGTTGTACTTTAGTAGCTACTTTTTGTGCTTTTAAAGCAGCTCTATGAAATTGGTTTCAGATCACTTACTGGATATACTGGAACGACATCAGTGTGAGAGTTGAGGACGACACTTTTCAGCGTGGGATCTCTCCCCTCCCATGTCATGATAAACACATCTTTACCTGGATGAACCTGGTGGATCAAAACAGAACCCCAAAACAATTTTAAAATCTTAGAAAGTTCACTGAATTAAATTATTTTCATTAATAATAAATGCATCAGTTACATCGAGGTTTCAATCATTTAATAAAAATAAATAAATTAAAAATAAATTTGGGGAGGCTGATCATCCTTACTCGCAGCTAAGAGCTGAATTGCGAAGAACGCGGCTACAACAGGTTCAAGAAGCAGGCATGCAAGGGCGCGTTTGGCAGCCAGCCACAACAACCCATTATGACCACGGAGCACAGCCAGAGATTGAAAGCGTTTGATTTTTCCCGAGGGAGGAAAACCGGATGGTCTGGAAAACCCTCGTGGCACAGCAGAGAACCAATGCATAACTCAACTCAAATATGGCCCTGGCCGGGTATCGAACCTGGGTTACATTGGTGAGAGGCGAGCGCTTTGAGCACAAGCCAACCATGCCATCAATAATTACATGTACATTGGGATAAAGGGTATTTAATACCTATTAGGTTTTACCATACAGTGATGTTTGACATTAGCACTGTATAGGGCTACTCAGTGCTTTCCCAAGTCCTGTGGGAAAAAAAAAATCCAAACGCATACTACTTGAGTGGGATTTGAACCCACAACCCCCGCATTCTAGTAGAGTGCTGGTATCTCATCCACTAGACCACTGAGCGTGCCCAGTGGCCAGGTCAAATCCTGGCGTTAGAATCGGTTACCAAAGACAGCTCAATAATTGCATCTGGGTTAAAGAACAATTTCATCATGATGTTATCTATCAACCACAGTGTGGAGAAACTACAAAGAGGGATGATGACCTCACGCTTTGATTCTAGTACGATCTTTCTTAAGGTTTGAATACATACAACAACAAAAAGGGACAACAAAAACACCTCCTTCAAGAACAGCAGAAATTAGAAGGAAGAAAGGATAGGGTCTAAACAACTTTGGCCTTATATTTAAAGGGTGTGCATATAAAATTTGGTAAGATCAATAAAGAAATACCACTTTGGGCCTACATGGTTTAAAGATGGTCATGATGGAAAAGTTTTGCCTGAAATCCTAATTTGTGAGAAATTAATACAAATTGATCAATCTCACAACACCAAATCTCAATGTTCTAAAACACGACAGGTTGAGCTTAATCGTTCACAGGTTTGTCAGGTGTTTGTTATTTCATTACATGTTGGGTAGCACAAAGTGTGAATACTGGATACTGGTGGTTTAAGAGCAGCTATGGTGACTAAAGTCCTTTATTATGTGTCAATTTTATTATAACTAAGATTACAGAGTTTTTATCCTGTCTTTGAGGGACCCTAGAAAGAACCAGCTCTGTGACTCATAGGCCTGAAGATACCTTGTGCACTGAAGGTGATGAAGAAAAGGCATGATAAGATGTGGGAGGAAAACCTCACATAGGAAAAACAAATGTTTATGAGGTAGAGACTGAAAACCCAATGCAAGGCTTTGGTCCAGAAAATATACCAAGATGCTGGGGAAAAAAATAAAGTAACAAAGAAATGTCAGATGATGAAGTGTGGTACATCTAATTTAAAGGCAAAGTAAATACCATATAATTGTTCGATTGTTTTAATCAAATGTTTACAATAATTTCTAACCAGTGAAAATTTCAAAAGGAGGTTGTGTTTTTGAGAAACGTTTCTGACAGTAAATGTTTCTTTTTGGGGCATAAAACATTTTTAGTATCTTTTTCCGTAAAAACCACATTACATGTACTTTAAAGTGAAATAAATCTCAAGAAGCTTTATACTATCAAAAGCTGCTGTACTTCTTACTACATTTAAAGTTTGTATCTTTTTGCCATTAATTTTCAAAGTCATTACCAAATGTATACAGACCCTTTAAACCGACACTCTACAACACCAGAAATAAAAAACTAGAGGTTTAGGATTTATGCCTATTTTTCTTCTCCTGATGGTTGAGTCACACTTTCTAAGAAGGTATCATTATGGGCAAAGGTGATGCAAGATCGATGCAAAAAAATCCTGAATTCATGGAAAAGTAGGGAAAATCAATACATGTACCTTTATCTGGACTCACCTCCACAATCTGATAAGGAACTTTAAGCTCATCAGCCATCTGCCTCAAAAAACACAATGCGCCATCTGTCAAATAACAAAATAATTTGGGGTTGAAAAAAAAGAAATTGATTAAAGCAGGACTTGAACCAGCGACCTCCGGATTAACTGGCCTGTGCTCAACCAACTGTCTAGCTCTAAATTGGCAATCTCCCTATTTTGCCAATATTTTTTTTGGGGGGGTGCCAGCCAGAAGACAATCTTCTGTTGATATTTTCTTTGTACTTCAACCTGTCTTATCCCTGTGTTTGAAGCTAGTCTAACCAACCCCTTTTACTCCACTCTCCTGAATACTTGTCTTTGATCACCTTCTGCATACATGTAACTCTGTGTTCTGTCACAGTTTGAGTTACTATACACCTAGTAGAACTATGATGATTTTGTTTAGTGTCAAAGAATAGTTAAGTACAGAGCTGTGTGGCCTATTGTATTGCCCCTGTTTACACGTTGGTTATGCCTCATGGTCACACTGAATTAATATTTAAACAAATCTTTGTTGAGAAATAGGCTACCAACTGATCTGCAAATAATGTTTATAGTCAAAATTTAAGGTCAAAACTCAGTAACACGTTTTTGTATAAATTGAAAAATAATAATATCTAGTTTTAGTTGTGATAACCATAACCTTGCATCATCCTGATGACAGTCGAAGACCATCGGGAAGATGGAGTGTTACGATTATCGCAACTATAATATCCCATAAGTACATGTACCTTGTCTTGATTCTTCATTTTGTGTTTAGCTACCAACTTGTTTAATAAGTCTTATGATACATGTAGTTGCGATAATTTTATTAAATACCGGACACCACGGCACCTCGCAAACCATTTGAGTTTTGATTTTTTTGATTTTTAAAAAAGTGTTTCATTGTATAAATTACCAGACATGTTAGTACATGGGAAATAAGGTATTGCATATATACATATAATTTTTTATTTCATACAATTAAAAACGAGAACAACTGTACAGTACTGCAACCGATATGCACTATGTACAGTGTACAGTAATTGGTAAGTATGTAAACAAGGGTTATAATGAAAGAAAGATATAAAGTACAAAATAAAATTATGTACACATAACCAAACAAAAATCAAAAACTAGACAATGAACAAAAAACAAAAAAAAACATTCAAATTAAAAATTGCACTCTACAGAGTTTCATTAAAACTTGACAAACATGACCCGGCAAATCTCAATCAATTATCAGAAAAAGAACAAGGGCATATAAAAAGATTAATAATATAAAAAAAGTTTCATCAAACACGGAGGCGATTGCCTTCGTTGCCCCTGGTCATTGCCTTGGTGCCCTTGAAATGCTCCAATAGAAATTTACAATTTC
>JAUELU010000029.1:18242020-18255868 GCA_032357145.1 Evasterias troschelii | reverse complement strand
AATGAGCGCTTTGAGACACCCATCGGGAGTATAAAGCGCTATATAAGAACTGCGTATTATTATTATTATTATTATTACTTGATATTTTAAATAAAAAGGTTGTATCCCCTTAAGGTGATCCCTCTCCTGCCACTTGTATCGTAAACTCATGTGTGATCCCTGGCTATACGGCAGTTACAGGTTGAATGGCGTCTGACTTGCACCCTAAACAAAGATATTGACAACAAAGGGACACCGCCGACATTTGGGCTAGATAGCGCAGTTGGTAGAGCGCCGGCACGTTAATTCGGAGGTCTCAAGTCCCGCTCAAGTAATTTTGTTCTTTATTCACCCAAAATGTTATGAAAGTACCTGACTTTGTAGACATACGGCCCTTGTATATGAACAGTGCACGTTGAGCCAGCGTCATACCATGGTCCATAGCTTAGCGATTGAATCACACCCTCCATGTGATCAGTGTCTACACTGCTTCTATTAGTTGCCCATAGACTATTACACTTCACGTCGGCATACTCTGGGAAGATCACAAGGAATAAAACAGCACACTTACAGCTTTCTCGATCCAATTCCCCCCTGAGGTCATCATCACAATAATCTTGAGCCCTTTTCACACTGTATCTCTTATCCCATTGGTATACAGCCCAGGAGTTTTTTTACCCCACGGTTACCCCGGCGCACTTTCACACTGTCCCAACTAAGGTCCCTATTCCACAGGGTTTACGTTGCACATTTCAAGAATACCTCAGGGTTTTACCGCTTACTACTCATGTAGTCAACGACCCTTGGAGCTATACAGTGTAGCGCACATTTTAGGCACTGTGGCATTTAAACACTTATGACTCCCAAAATGGCGGGCATTTACAAATAAAAATCTAAAGAAATGCAGACAAATAATCCCTCCCTTTGCACTTCTTTAAAATAAGAAAAAAAATATCACCACTTGTTTTACTCCTTGGTAGTCTTGAGGAGCACACATTTCTTTGACTTACCTCTTTGACAGATAAATGGAAGTTCCTCCGAGCAAGCAGCTTCCTCAGTCATGACAACATCACTGCCATCTTTGACTGCAGTGAGACAGGTATCTTCAGATGTGGTTTGATTGAAATCTGCTTGAACCCAGGATATTGGTCCAGTCTGATCCATATTGGACTGAAAACCAAAATTCAATTGAAGTAAGTTCGTTCACACCAGAGTGATTTGCTGTGGATGTTTTTTCACAGAGCTCGGGTAACTACAAAGTATACAGTGCTTAACACACATTGGTGCAAGGAGAAAAAAGAAATTACATTCTTATCCCCGATGCAAAATTAACATCTATTAAACATTCCAAATTTTAATCGGCAGTGGTAAGTTTTGCTAGTAATTCATAGGAAAAAAGTGATTTATAGGGGATTTTTTGCACGATGGATTTAAAGTGAAAAATGGAAAGTCAGAAGACAATAGCGTCTTTCACATGCATGTTAATACTGCCATGTACATGGCTGTATTAAGGATGGAAACAGATGTCATAACAAAATACAAAGTTTTTAAAAAGCTAACAATCAGATCAAAAATTGTAATTGTAAGAATTGTTTATCAATTACTAATCGTGTATGATAACATAAAGGTTGTGCACAACATTGGTAAGAATAAAACATAAATGTTAACAGTATTGCACATAACCTTTATGGTATAAAAATTGTCATCATGAGAAAGTTCTCTTTAAAAGATTTTTGCCTGAAATGCAATAGTTGTCGAGAAATCAGTAAAACAATCAGTAATGATCTCGCGAGACCAAATCTCATCCATCGTCCAAAAGTCAGACCTAGCATCTTACCAACAGCAAGGTGCTCTGGTGAGGGTAGAGTAAATGGCCATCAGTTTCACGACACCCATCCGAGGCTTCAGTCCAGTTGGCATTGTGGTCAGAGATGCTGTAGCAGCTGTCTCCCCCACCATCAAAATAGATGGCCGTCCGATTACGCTCTTCAGATTGACAGATATCTTGAAAAATGAAAGTACAAATTGTAAATGAGGGGGACAAATATTACTTGCAGTCAAATTTCTGTGTGCATTGTGTTTTTTATTTCTTTCATCAGGAACAATGGACACTTTTGTCACCCTCTTCACTGATGTAACGTAAAAGCAAACTTTCTGAGCCATGGAGAATCCACAGCTGCCTCAAGTAGGAATTGAACCTACTACCATCTTTGCAGATAAAACAAAATTAAATACAGGATAAAGTTTGCAGTTGAGGACCGAATTCTTGATGACTCATTTATAAATACACCTACACCAAACAGTTTAGGCAGCCCTATCGGTTGAAATATGGTCATATGACCATATGGTATAAATGGCTAATAATGACATAGCCGGAGCTGCATTCACAGCCGCCCCCTATCATGTATCAGAACCTTTCCCCCACTCTTGCCCCACCCCTGCTCCCACAGAACCTTTCCCCCATGCACTCTTCCCCCCAACACCCAAATGAGATAGAAAAATGCATAATAAACATTTAAAGACATTATCTAGTGCCCCCCCCCTCCCTGAAAAATAAATGTACCAAGTAAAAATAACAAATAAAATAATAAATAAAATTAAAATTGTGTCTTTGCGCCACTGCTCTTTAAAGGCCCTTACTTTTAATATTCCAAAAATGAAAATTGTTCAATGCTATATCTTTAAAAAACTCATGATAGGCTTTATTTTTAATTTAAGAAAATATAAATTCCTGTTTTTCAAGCTACAAACAATTTAGACTTTTAGTGCCAATGATATAAATGAATCTCATCGTTACTTACAGCACAGCGGAAGAAAGAAAGAAATATCTCTTACCTATACATGTCTTCAGGTCTGTTTGATTCAGCTGATGACCCGGTGGGCAACTACAGAAGTAAGACCCAGGGGTGTTGGTGCAGTAATGTGAACAGCCATGGTGGGTCATTATACACTCGTCAATATCTAAATTAAAGGGGAAGGAACATCTGATTTTTTTATTTATTTTTTTTTAAATTGTAGCTGACTGATTTTAAGGTTTGCATGGTAAGAAGAAGAACTAGACAGCAAGTGTTCTAATGTTTCTCTGAGAAAAATTGAAATGTAGAAGTGTTTCTTTGAAATTGCCTGTAGCTGGAAATAATTATGGGTGATTCACAATGCAGCAGGCCTTCTACAGTTTACCCAGGGGTGGCTAAGAGTTGATGATTTAAAACAAAGTTCACACTCGCAACTTGCAGTGCCAAACAGGCAATATGGAATCTTGATTGAGGTGGCCGACTGACAGAAATGTGACAAACATTCAAGGGCCTCACACACACACAAAATTATTTTATGTGGTAGACACGCAACCAGAGACATACAACCGTCATCTTCTTTGTGACCTCCTTGCTGCTGTCTGATTGCAAACCACTAACAAACATCAGCGGGCCAAGCACATCGACTCGTTAATCAAAAACTTCTCATTCTCAACCTTTTTCCCAGAACACATTTTTTTTAAATGGCCTCTCCTGGGCAAATTGTAGAGGGTGCAATGTATCGTGAATCAACTCTATAGACCTTTCCATTGTTGATAAACAAACCGCGCTGGTTAGCATGGACGGCCAAATGTTGGCAAAACATTAAATTGTATTAACAGACGTTGTGAACAAATTCAACATTTTCTACAAACTTTCAATTCAATAAAATATCTCCCATGATTGGTTGCTTTGTTTCCATCAAATTCAACTCTATTTTTGAATATTTGTGTAACGTTGTTACAAACTGTGGATATCTGTTTTTGCTTTGCATTGATGGCTTTCCATAGTTTTCCAACCTCGGTTGGCAAAAACTTGGGCTGTGACGTTACAAAAGAAAGGTCTATAACCTTTATGTAAAATGCCCTGAGGGGCATAGCTCTAATCGTAAAAACTTTGAAAAATGAATAAATATTCACCAATTTGGCAAACCTGTGCCCTCCTGACAAGCTCTGAGTTACACTCCTCTTCCCTCCAATAGAATAGATCCTCCATATCCATGGAAACGCAGTAATCAAATGTAAAGTTGTAATTATCAAGTGGCCATCTGAATTTGTTGAATGTGAGCGGAGTGCCATCCACCCATTCATATGTGGTACTGCCGAGGGTGAGACGAAGACTTAGACCAATCAGGTACCTAGGTAAAGAAAGGCGAAGAGTTGATGGATTTTAAAACACCTGCGACTTGACAACTGTTTTTTGATTGATTGAATTGTCCGACTTTTAGAAGAATGCAAAAAATGGTTATTTATGGCCTCATTTTTTTACCCAGTGAAGTCTTTCTTAAAAACTAACTGACTGCAAAACATACACACACACACGTAATGTGCAAGTATTCAAACAATGGGACCTGATGAAGTACGTCTCTTTCCCTGTATGTGCCATTGTAGCATATCTGATACACCCACTTTGGCCCAGTATTCCATCCTCTAAAAATTATAAAACATCACTTATAACCTATAAGTGTTATAGCCCCCTCTGTTGGAAAAAGATGTCAGGTTTTATGCCCCATAATTTGAATCTGAGAAAAAATTTCTGTCAGAAACGTTCCTCAGATTGCTCAAATATTCTTTCTGTGTGGACATATTATTTGCTCTGTTTTTTCGGTGATATCTAAAAAACGCAAGCACCTTTTGTTTTCACAGGTTAGTTATATTGTATATATCTACATGTATATAGGAATAAAGGTACATGTACATGTATATTGCCTTTAAAGGCACTGAACACGTTTTGTAATTGTCAAAGACCAGTATTCTCACTTGATGTATCCCAACATTTGCAAAAAAAAACCTAGCCTGTAAAAATTTAGACTCAATTGGTCGTCGAAGTTGCAATAAAATGATGAAGTCAGTGTGCTTTCAGATAGGAATAAAAGGCTTCTGGCCAGAAGTCTCTTCTTATTTTGTGAGAAATTACCTCTTTCTTAAAAACTACATTACTTCAGAGGGAGTCGTTTCTCACAATGTTTTATACTATCAACAGCTCTCCATTGCTCATTACCAAGTAAGTTTTTATGCTAATATATATTTTGAGTAATTACCAAACGTGTACGATGCCTTTAAAGAACAATGTATTCAAGTCAATTGTACTGAGAGGGGGATTGGAATTGACAAAATAAATAAAGTAAGTTTGAATAAATAAAAGCAGAGATTTAACCAGTGTTACTCTTCCGAGTACAGTAGAAAGAAATCAAGCAACAAAATGATACCTGTGTTGACTTTGGATCTGGAGTGTATTCCTATTATCCCAGAGTTCATTCTGCTGATTGGCTGAGTTGACAATCAATGGACCACTTCCCACACTGAATATCTGGTCACAGGCCATGGGATCTTGGCTGTCCACTGACCCCAAGCAGTAACCCCCAAGCTCCAGGTTGCGGTTCCCACAAACTCTTCCAATACCTGAAATCATTTTTTATTAAAGGTCTTTGAAAATGATTCTGTTAAAAACCAAACCCTGAATTAAAAAAAAAAAAATTTAATGGGTGACTTCTGAGAGGATAACGGGCATCCAGATCGAAGGTAATTTTCTGTTGTACTCGTCGCTGAGAGAAACGAAAAAGGACTGGTGTGTGGGACGCCAGCTATCGTCTTAAAAGACAGTCAATGCAGCATCAACAAAATCAAAAACAAAACATCACTTGAGCAGTCTGGTAAGTTCTGCGGTAACCGTGTACATGATCTCTCGGTCTGAAGAACTACGGGTGAAATTGTGGTGTTTCGATTAGTATGCTCCAATCGTTAAAAGGATCGTACTGTTAAAACCATGTGTTGTAACAGTTCTTTTAGAACCAAAAGAACTCATAAGAGAGATTCATTCGCCAGCCTTGCTCGAAAGAAAACAACATCAACACCACCACCACCGAGTACCACTGTAAACAGAGGACACATACATCACTGCTGTGATCATCAGTAGACAACACTCGACAGTAAAGGGTTTTAAGCTATGCCAAAAAATGCACAGAAACACATTTAAAAAAACAGCAGAACTTAAAGATCTCACCTTCTAGCATACAACCTACGACCTCAACACGGAAACACGCTGTGATATTGTGCCACGAGTGAGGCAGAACACGCACCCGCTGAGTTATGACAGGTCTGTCCAGATTATTGCGCACTTCGGAGTTCTGGTCGCTGTTCCCTTGAAAAATCTAGAAGGGTAATAAAACATTGAGAGAGAGAGTGAGATCATATTTTTAAAGAAATGGGTAAACTCGGGTGTGAGCACTCTACAAGAACGGCATACTGTTGTTATCAATGATGATTCTGTGTCCATCCGAGCAAATTGCGAGAAAATAATATAATTAATAGCGATTTAACCGTTTAAGTCACATAAGCCATGACAATTACCACCCCAAAGGAGGAACCAACGCAATCAGGTAGGGACTGAAAACCCAATCCACATTCAAGGCTTTAGGTCTGAAGTGGATTTGAATCCGGATCTACAGATGTGAAAGGCAGCTGGGAAATTACCTACTGAGCCAAAAATCGTGCCATCATAAATTTGTTTAAGGTTGATAACACGGTGCATTGACATTGCAACTCACCTCATCGTTTCCTTCCAAGTCTTTGTACGTACGGAACACCTCGAGGTCCCCACCCTCATCTGGAACCAACCACTGCACTTTGTACTCCTCCACCCAGTAGTGCCTCCATGCATCCCCATCCCCCTGTGTTATGACCCCTGTGATGGTGTGCATGGCACCCAGATCTACTTGATACCATTCGGCGATGCCTTGCTCGTGCTTCGGACCCCAGCAGCTGTAGGGTCTCCCACCCAGTAGTTGTGTTTCTAGGTGAAGCCGTCCATTGACTATCGGGGAGAAACTAAAGGTCGTAGATGCTGAGAGCTGATCGTCTGTGATGAGGCCTGTCTCTACACCGAGACGTGTACCGCAAGCTGAAGAAAGAAAAGAAATGATAAATCAAAGCTGAAAACTTTCTATTCTAAGAGAAGCGTATTTAAATCAGCCAGCAATTATTAGAACTTTCTGCAAAACAAGGATTGCAGTGACACCATGTGATAACAATTCATAATAGCTGTGTTGGTTAAGGGGAACATTCTATCAAAGCATAACAATAATATATAATCAGTTCTTATAGCAGCACTTTTCTTGGGTGACTCAATGCACTGATTGTGTTTTTGAAGGACTGCATACACAGGTTCAATTCTGAATGTCCAAACTTTACTTTAGGCACAGTTTGAACTTTCACAAAGTTCATTTTAAGGTCAGTTGGTGTGTTGTGGGATGAATTGGCTCTTTCAATTCACAGCCTTGAAATAAGACCAGGGACACTCCAAGGGTTAAAGGGGAACCTCGGGTTTGCAACGTAAAGTGAAGCCGGGTGCACGCTATCCTACCCCAAATTTAGACTTGGTCTATCCGCCCTCAACTCTTCCTGATCCAGCTGATAACATTTTTTAAAATAAGCATGACTTACAACTAGGAATGTAAAAAATAGATAACTTACTGAGATAAACACATCCGACGAGTTCAAGGCGGAGACCAATACCGTCTGGATGCCACATGAATGGCATGATCTGGACAACACGAGCAACGATTTCAGGTCGAAGGTCATTTCTGACGATGGTGTGCTGATCGGAATTTGCCATGAATTCCTGCAGGGGACAAAATGTTTACAAATTGGGATAAAAGTTAGTTTGTAAGCAGGTACAACAATGTCTAGGACCCAATTTCATGGTACTGCTCATAACCCAGAACTCTGCACTCCTGCCCCTGAACCCATAGAAGTATGCCCTTTACTAGGACACAATAATGGAACAGATTTTTGTGGTGGCAACGCCATGGGCTCCAATCTTCTGTTTGCTCTGTTCTTTGACTTTAAGATAAACCCGAGCAACAATCATACAACAATTACACACTGTTTTATACATTTTTGATGCTCCAAATCTTCCTTTTTCAAGGGGCTATTTGGTGTAATCCCAAGTTTTTTAAAAACCCCAGTCACACAAATCAGACTTAAGTAATACAAGAAATTGACACTCATATTGATGTAACATCTTGCAAAGCATGATACTTTAGGTGACATTTTTAAAAAAAATTGTAAAAAACACTGAATTGACAGATTGGAACCAGTTTCCAAGCAACTTTGTGATCGCAAGAACAAGCAAAAGAATTGGCTAACCAAACTTAAACTTAAATACACACAGTTTTCTAGTTTTCTATAGCACTCTAATATGAAGAGAAAATCTGCTGAAAAGTAGCATGCTTGAACCGGGTTTCATTAGAATCGGCTGACCTTTGTGTGGCCATTCTGATCCAAATAAGGAAACAGTCCATCCTCGGAATTCCCGTGAAGCATCTTGAAGAACGTCACCCATAACTTCCTGTTTCCGCAGCCCTGTGTCAGCACGGCCTTTAAGGTGTGTCTGCGTTTGAGGTCTACCAGTAGCCATTGTTGACGATCGCTGGTACGCGGCACCCAGCCGGTCCCCCAGTCATGCAGCGGATTGAGTCGTGCAGTCTTGGAGGAATTTGTCTCATTTGCGCTACTGGAGGAGGTGATCTGGGAGTCTGACACCAGACCCGTGGACAATCCTAAGACTTTATCACAGTCTACAGTGGGATGAGAAATGGGTGAACAATTTTTATTGTATAGGCCTAGAATGGAGGTAAACAAACTGTAGTGCATCACCAGGAATACAAAACTTCAGGTTTCTTTCAAGAAAGTTTTAAGTCATACAAAAATCCTGAATTCAGGAAAAATCTGGAATAATCCTAAGCTGAGAAGTCTTATGCTTGTGTTTTAACGTGATTTCATTTACTTTATGAAGTTTCAATATCCTTTTCAACTCTTACCATTGTCTAAGCAACCAACCAAGTCAATCCGTAAGTGAAGATTGTGGTTCCAGAGAGTAGGGATTATTCTAAAACATTTGGCTCGGACTGGGCTCGGGAGGATCACTGGCCGAGGACAAGTTGTTTCTCCATTCGCTCTGAACGACTGTTAACAAATTAGAATACATTGGACTCTCATTATATAACAAGAACAAGATCACTGGGACTGGTCAAGTTACCACTTCATAGCAGGAATGCTGTGGAGGACATCGAAATAAAGAAAATCAAAACAGAAATGAGACTCAGGACTTCAGAATGTATACTCTATAAGCAGAACCTCTTTATAACAGTAATCTTTATAATGAGGATTGACGGTAATGCACTCAGCTGTACTTTACAAATGAGTCATAACAGTGTCAGATAATGAGGCTGTATCGGAGTTGACCGTGCAATTCTCGCAAGTAATCGAACATTTGGATTCATTCAAGCGTGCAAGTTCTTTTCTTTCACACAATAAAGCAGTGTACGCCAGACAAAAGAGGTCCCAAAAATTATTGAATACACGCGAAGCTTGCATGGTCTGTTGGCAGCTTCAGCTAAGCTACGGCTGTTGCCAACGGTGTTGTTAGGGACGTCCTATTCTTTATTTCATGATGACCCAACAATCCAGCCATAGCAGTAGCTGTAGCCTATGCTGCCAATTTGAAAAAGGCCGGAGCTTTGAGGAACTTAGACCTTGCTTGGACTTACTATCACGGGTGGAACATCAACAAACTCTTGGTAATCTCTATACTTCCACCAGTAGTTTTCCCCATCAAGTGAGTAATCCAACTCAAAGTTCTCCACCCAGCCAGCCTGGTCTCCTTCGCCGCCACCTTGCATGACGACCCCTGACACTATCATCCTCTGGGTGAAGCAAACCTGCAGCCAGGGGGCAGTGTCGTTCTGCTCCGGCTTCCAGTAGGAGTGGTTGCCAAGGCGACCGTACGCCGGCAGGTGGTCATCAGCAAAACTCGAGGCCGAGATGTAGGCATCGGGGATGGAGCCGGCCTCCATTCCAAGAAGTAGGGGGCACTCATCTTCAGACCAGTAAAGATTTTTAAAAACAAGTCCAAATTACTCAATTAGAGACTGAGGGTTACCAACTGTGCTCTAGATTGAAGCAAACACTTCACTTGTTTGGTTAATCATCCAGTGATTACATTACCATCAGAATGCTTTCTAGCTTCAATCAAAAATAGTCCATGTTTCTCTTTCATTACTCTTTTTTCCCCAGAGACTCAAACTGATTTCACGCTTTGGGTCCGAATGTCCCTGAATGATATATAGTCCTATTATTAGACGATTTCATCAATGATAGGTGAGAGTATGTGATTACCTTGAAGGAAAGCGTTCAGGGGTGAAACGACCACCTGCCTGATGATTAACTGTTTTTGCAGAGATTTTCATGACGCTGCCTCATTTTACAGAAACAATGACCTTGCACATTCCAGAACATTTCTTAGCAAACTCGATATGTGTAACGAGTAATTGAATTATGTGCTCCCTCGTCTTCAAACCAAAATTAAATAAATGAAATCTTGACACTATGTCTAATTTTATTGAAATGTTGTGTATGTATTGAGATGAAAGCTAAATTGTGAGGGGGAAGCTTGGCTGCCTGTGGCTTTTTTTGTAATTTACAGGTGAGGTCACACTTCAATGGCAAACTACATGTGCAGATGAAACCCAAGATGTGATAATGGTATTACCCGTAGACAAATTAAACCGGAGCACAATATTGTTTAAAAACAGTCTTATCCAGCGTGGTATGAATTCCTGGAACAGTTTCAGTGAATCTGTTAACAAGTCACCCTTTAGTAACAGACTATACTTGTTCAAACATTTTACTTTTAACTTAGATCGTTATGTCTTAGCATCTGCCCACACACTCTTTGTTTATTTGCATTTTTTGTTTTGCATGCATGTTCGCCCTACACGAGGCTTAAAGCCTTCCTCTTACAATAGGTTGTAGGATGGAGGGAAACACGCAACATTTTGCTTTTTATAATTTTGTAAAAGTTTGTGACGATTTTCTCTACTGATAAAACATGGCAGTGTTTGGTATATAAAAAAATAAAATGATTAAAAAGTAAATAAATAAACACATCCCATCCCTCCACATCATATTCAATACCAACCTGGGACGTCATTTGCTTGGTAAGCATCACAAACTGTAAAAAAATAAACAAAGAAGACAACAACAATTTTAAGCAAAGTGTAAACAAAATATAAATATGTTCTTTTTTGACACAAAGTTACTTTGGCAGTTCTAGCCTTGATTTCAAGGCTGTTCAATAGAATTACTTTAATAAACATCGAATGCTGACAGAATCGATAAAAGCACAAAGCAATGTGTAAGTGCATGTCATTGGTGAGGGCATGGTTGCATCATATGGAAGCCCATTAAGGATTCAGGAACATTACCACTTTGAAAGATAAACACTTCCATGTGAAAAAGAAAACACAACCAGTACCACTGTGAAAAAGAAAATGGTGAGAACGTGGTTGCATCATGCGGAAGCCCATTTAGGAAAGAGAAACACTTCCACATGAAATAAAAATACTACCCCTGTTCCTGTAAAAGAGAAACACAACGTTGGCACAAATGGGCTTCCTTTAGCATCACATTCTACTAGCGGCTGGGGCTATCAATAAAGCCTCGTTAAATCAAGGCTGTGGAGTTTATGGAAGAACTGGATGTCTATTTTAACACACAAACTCGCGAGCAGTTATGATTTTTGATGCAGCTGGTATTAGTGTTTCTGAGGGGTTTTTCTCTCACATGAATAGAGAATGTGAACTTTTGGCAAATTGACAATTTATAAGCAACTCTTAAACTAGCCCTGGTAGGACGTCAGTCAGTGCCACTGCAACGGAGGAGTCCAACCTGGGCTACTCTTAAACATGATATCCACCTAAATCCAGGCTGCAAGATGTTATTAACATCTTGTGGAAAAGACGATTTGACAGTGTACATGTGTAGGCTAGGCCTACTGGATCACGGCAATTCTACATCAGCTGACTCTCTCATCAAAGTTTTAAAGGGAAACGTACCCAATGATTTTGAGGCTACACCATCAATCTTTAGATCCGTGGTTTGAGGGGTGAATGATCAAAATCACAACCAACACGCAGCCACAGGCCTAGCCCACCTTATTGGGCTGATATGGCTCACTTTTAACATCAGTCTCAACTCTCAAAAAACTGTAATGGTGAATGTTATTGACACTCTGCACAACAAGGTGGGCTACCACACAGGGGGTGGTCATCACTTTCGGCATCAAATGGAACGGCTGATTAGAGAAGGCATTCTTGTATGCATGCAACAGTCGTATATACGCCTGCTGCTCTAAGTCTCTGTATAATCATTTTGATCAGTCATCTTTTATCTGTGTGATCAATTATGTCTACCTTCAGTAAAGACACTTAACCTGCCTTAACGATAAAAGCAGAAGACGGCAAGGTTCTAACATCGTTGCCTCTTCAGTTGAATTACACTGATGAGAGATCGTGTCTTGAGCTGTATTTTCCGTGATTTTTTATATAGGGATGTTTTTATGACGGTTAACCTTTAGGCTAATGTAGGCCCTTTTTGTTCATATTTTAGTTGAGTATCTGGCCCTATTTCATTAACCTTATTCAGAAATCTTTAACAGAGCGACATTATAGGGGTTTGTTAATTGGTTTCTACTATACATTTTCTTTAAAAAATTTTGTTGAAACGTTTTTGGTTCAACGTAAAAATTAAAAACAAGCAGGGCCGTCAGCTCCTACCTAAAAATCACGCACAAAATCTTGTGTTTTGTAAGGGTGATCTGAGGAGGGCCTCAGGCTACAAATGAAGGCAGACCGTGGACGTTACTCTCTCCCACAGTCTTTAGGTGTTTCGCAGCGAAACAGCTCTTGTTTTTGTTAAAGTTTTTGTTTTTGTTAGCTGTTTCGCAGCGCAGCGCAGCGGAACAGCTCTTGATTTCGTTAAAGTTTTCCTGCTTTTTTTTTAGCTGTTTCGCAGCGAAAATCGCAGCGAGAGAGCTCTTGCTTTTGTTAAAGTTTTAATTGTTTTGAACTGTTTCGCTGTGCAGAACAGCTCTTGTTTTCGTTAAAGTTGTTCCTGTTTTTTTAGCTGTTTCGCTGCGCAGCCAAACAGTTCTTGTTTTCGTTATAAATGTTCTTTGTCCGTTTCAGACAACCGAAAGTCATTCGAAATAACGCACGTCGCGTTCTACGCGCTTTTTTGTATCGACCCCGATAATAGACACTTCCCATGAAATATTTAAATTGCACATCACGCGTGCGCACTTACACCGCTGGTTGGCAAAATGATGGAGCATTGCCCCTTTTTGTGTGGGGCTGATGGTGGCGTGGCGCAGACGCGCTTGTGCGTCTACTTAGTGCACAACTCTTTGGCGTTTGCCAACCAGCAGGGTGTGTACGCATGCGTGAATGTTATTAGCATATTTCATGGGAAAGGTCTATTGCAATGACACTTTTAGTGATGAAAGGCGCTTTGGTGCAAGGACGGTCCTGAAAGAAATCCGCCGAGATGACGCCATAACCTGTCAAGTGACGTCATCTAAAGATTTATATTTTAGATATTTGAAAATGCGTATCAAATCAGCCACAAGTACGCCATCCGTTGTCAAGTGACGTCATCTTAAAGATTTATATTTTAAATATTTGAAAATGCGGATCAAGTCAGCCACAATAGAACGTAGGATTTTGTTTGCGGGATTGGGTATAATATAGTAGGGATGAGGGCTTCATTTTATTCCGTATGCGTGACCTCTCCTTCCGGTCGAAGTTCCCTCAATAATCCCTCGTAATTAAAAAGTGGCAAAATTTATGAAGTTGTTTTTAACGATGTTAGTGTGCGGCCAGAATGTACTTTCAAAAAAATACCAATGACGTCATACTACACACGAGTGCCCTCTAGTGGCAATTGAAAACTGTTCAAAATGCACTTTGAGAAGATGTGTGTGGCGAAGTTTGTTGTAATCGCTTCAAAATTGATACACA
>JAUELU010000029.1:18200689-18211382 GCA_032357145.1 Evasterias troschelii | reverse complement strand
CCTGTGTAGTATCTTGCCCATAAGAAAATGCATTAGAATGTACAAGGTCACATTTCTGTAAACAAAGGTAACATGGTCTATCTCCTCATCTTTACTTTTAAAAACGATGTTCAAATGTTGACTCTTGAGACCGATAAACATCTTTCAATTCTGTTGAGCATGAAATAAAAGTATTGCCAAGATCAAACAAAAACAGTTTAACTGTGACACTGTATAGAAAGTATCTTCTTATAATATCATTCTGATCTTGTAACACATGTTTGGGTCAAGTAACAATTTTGCGCTAAATTTGAGCCCTGCTGCTGGCCTGACACCTTATTGTATCAAAACAGTTTTGCTTTTTAACGGTATTACCTATTAGGAAAATGTATATTTTTGAACATTTCAGAGGCACCAAGGCAATGACTTAGGGTAGGGGATTGCATGGAGGCAAGTGCCCCTGTTGCCTCCATGAAGTATTGGGCCTGTAGCTGGGCAGCATTTGGGAGTGATGGAGCACAGGCCCTCTATTAATCCATGAGCATCCATGGCAATTGGTTCTGGATTGTTTCGTGATTAAACCAAAAAAGTTCAGGTAGACAGGGAGTACTATTTTAAAACGACCTTCTATCTTCCCCCAATTTTTTTAAAATTAACATTTTGTTTGTATTTTAAATACACAATAATACCATTATCATAAAACAATCCCTCAAGCCTCCAAGATTACAAAATCATTCCATATTTGTCTTTCCCATTGAAATTTGATTCTTCTTTAGAAATATCAACATTTTTGTACACATAAAAGTTGTAAACAGTCTCAGAATTCCCACCCCCAGTATTGATGGTACCTTCCTTGTCATAAGTACTGTATAGCTTACATTTCAGCCGAGGTTATGCGTCAGATAATATTTCTTGAACCCTCATTAACTTCAGGCGTGAACAAAGTAATTAGAAGTCCAACAAACCAACAAAATTTAGAAAAGTCTCAAGTTTGACATTCCAGCGATCAAGTTTTTTGGGTTTTAATTACACAGAGGGCTGGCTTGGCATGTTCACTATGAACACTGAAGACAATCATTCTCCTGAACGGTGAGTCCTCCGGTGCCTCTCAGAACCAACACTACTCAAAAAAGATGTTCACATGGTGTTACCGCAAACCTCTCTTAGTTATACTTCCACATTGCAAAGTTTCAAAACACAATTTCAAGGGTATGAATCATTAAATGTACTTGCAAACTGTCTTTCCAACCATTTTCAATTCAAAACAAATGTTTTTATCTGGCCAAAAGTGCCCAATCTGAGCGCAGTGTGTGTGCCCCTTTCAGATCAATTGAGCTGCAGGACTTGACGACATACATTGTACCCACTGAACAATACTGACAAGTGGTCAAGTGGTTAGACTGCAGTGACCAACCTAACTGCTGATTTCACAATGACTAGAATAAGGTGCAACTCAGTTTTTATGCTGTGATGACTATTGTGAATAAACCTTTTATCTATCTATCTAAGTACTGTCTAATTGTCATCTAGTTACTGAAATCACATTTTATTGATTTGTAAAAATTCATAATCATAAACGTTAAATTAATGTTTGCATTGAGAGAAATTGGTTGTTGCCAGCGTGGCGTTTAAATCTCCTTGTGGGAGCTTTGCCGAGTTCCCATGTTGGAAATCATCTAAAATACAAACAGAGTTCAGTCATTTTAGCAATTCGCACTTGCCAAGAAACCCCATGTACACAACCCCTGCAGACTAGTCTGAAAGTTTTAAATTCCAAATCTCCACTGAAAATTCAGCAAATACAAATAAAAAAGACTTTCGTTCTTTTGAAGAAAACAAAAAAACACCAATAATGACGACAACTACAGTCTGGTCTTGGGAAAGTTTTGAGGTAGGTAAACCTGTCGTTTTCTTGCAATTTGAGCCCTGGAAGTGATTTGGTTATGGTGACCCAGAAAAGAATAGAAGTGTTTAATTACAATACTATCCGTTTACATGTCAGCTATCCAGTTAATATTAGTATTTCATTTGAAATGACATCATATTTTGAGAACATTTTAGTTAATATCTGATGCCTAGCCACACAAATCATCTGAATAGATTCGCCATTTTAAAACGTGCACCAATAGTGTTTTACAACAAAGGGTACATGTAAATGTGCCAACAGATGTTCATAACAGCTATTTAAATGAATATTCTTGCATATTAGTTGAGTAAATGTACTTTATTTAGTTTTCAAAAAACAACAGTAGATGGCTTCATTGGAGTCTGTTTTTTGCGGCTGTGAACAACAAAATCAACCAAAGAATTGGGGACTGTCCGGGGTTTCACAAATGAAATCATCAAGGCACAGTTTCTGACAATTACCGGGTACCGGGTGCTATATGACCAAACAACAACAGTCAATCCGTCACAGGAAACCATGCTGGTCTGACTACACGATGAACCATTCGGCCCCAAAACAGAAAAATCACTGTCAACTATAAGAACCCCTTGCAGCCATTGGTGATCGCTGGGACCGATTTAGGCATTTGCTATGATGTAATGCCTAACAGCAACTGACTCACGCTATGGAGTCAATCTGTTCACGACTGAACCTTGGCATTTAGTCCCCTGATATTTCCGAACCCTTTGTAATAATGTATACATACAGCAGGGAAAAGATTTGACAAACGTGAAAACTCCTCAAATATCTTGTGGGCCTGGGTCCCCCCTTATTCCACACCCGCATCATCCAATACCCAAGACGTTCCAAATTCAGAGGGTTTTACTCTGTGAATCACTATAAAACTACAAGTTCTTTACACAATGTGGACTACTTCGTTCTCCCATTGGCGACTGCTTTACTTCTTTCGAGAAAAAATGGAGGCTCTGGGAGATTTTTTAGAAAATCCTGAATTCAGGAAAAATCCATTGGAATCACATTCCTGGTACATGTTATAGGGTTAGGACGTTCAAGGTCTTAACCATGTCGATGGGAGGGAAAACCCTGTGAAATCCGTATCCAAATTGTTGAAATATATCAACAAATAAGAAGGGACTTTCCTTTTCGGTTTACCTATAGATTTATTTCCCTGCATTGTTTTATATCAATTAGTAACTGTTGAGCAACCAACAGTGAGCACACCCAACACACAAGCATTGTCTAACGGTTTTAAGTTTTACTTCTATTGTTAAGGGGCATAATCTGCTATTCATAATGCGCTTTATTAATGCCGTTTGTTATTATTATTTATACAGTAAAGACATTGTTGCATTCCACTATTTTGAAAGATATTTTGCAGATCATTACAACGAAAATTGAACCGGTTTCTACAATGTACCTTTACATACATACATTGTATTCGCTGTAAACAAAATAAGACCCCAGCCACTGTCCAGTCAGAAGTACCCTGCCCTGAAGTTCTAATTCTAAATTTGGAATAGCTAAAAGTATTTAAACGGAAGCCACAAGTTCAGTTTGACGTTTTGAAAAAAAACCACATAAATGCATACAAAGTATGCATCTCTTTCTTGGTGATTTCTTATCCAGTTGTCAGCGTAATACAATTTACCATGGAACCTTCATGCAACCAAATGTATCCACCATTCAAAAAGCAAAACCCCACTGTGGATGACTGAACATCATTTTATGCGTTCCACACCTCGGGTAACCTTTCCCATCCTCATCCCACCACCAATGTACTTACTTTGAGTGCGTACTTCTGTCTGGTTTGTTTGTTGCAGCACTCCAAGACCTTGCCGTTGATCCCAAGACCAAGAACTTTCTTACTGATCTCATAGTCTTCGGTGATAGCGTGCTTCTTGGGCGCAAATGACATCCCAGACTGCGTAGACTGGTTGTCCCCCATCATGTTCTGTGAGCGATTGTTGTTCTTGCCTTTGGCTTTATCTCTACAAAAAGGAGAGCCACACAGAGTGCAAAAGAGAAATTAAAATCATTGATGGATGACAAATAACCTGGACTGAGGTTTTTATTACTCTGTAATAAGAACAAGGTCGTTTATTTCACACTGCATGCACTACACAAACAGACGATTGGAAATTAAAGACGTATGTATACAGTATCAAATACCAATGTATTGTACCGTTTTCATCAGGATTTGGGTAATTCTTATTACTCTGTTTTTGTGTCTGTTTTTGTCTTTCATGGGAAAAGACATTAACTTGAAGTTGACAGCTTTTGCATACTTGTACAGTGTATGAAACAGGATTGTACACAAATGTGAGTGCATAAAATGTTGTACATTTTGTAAATTAATTTAAGACATTTAATGATGGGGATACCTGTACACTGTACACAGTGCATTCTGTGAGCAAATGCATGGCTTGACTGTAAAGCATGGATATGAATGCGTCGTGACGTACATGTACTGTGCAATAAACTGTACATTTTTCAACACTTCTGACTACATGTACAGTATGGACACACGTGTATGTTGTGAAATAGGATGCACTCATGTTGTGAAATGTCAGGTTGTAAAGAATGTGTACTATTCTTTGTTCATAACATTTTATGTAAAAATCTACAACCAACGTTAACTTGTACAATTCATTCACATGTACATCACTTAGGTACCCATTCCCCAAAGAATACGCATAGTTCTACAGAGAACAATGCATCTTTAACATCTTGGCACTACTTATATAGAATCAAAAACCTTCAACCTCTATTATCACAGTCAAACAGACAACCCGCAAAATAAATATATATAAAAACAAAAGCCTACACATACCAGCATAATACATACCATCCGTGAACAGTACATGTACATACACTAAATGATATACATGTACATGTTTATACTGTGCAGTGAACTTACTGCCATGCAAAATCCAAGCAAAATCCCTGAGTTTGCAATGCCGAGCAAGGGCCAAGAGGTCATAACTTACCCTGTCAGGGTCACTGCCAAGGGGGCTTTGATCAGGTTAGTCTCTCCAGCCATTTCAGGTGAAAAGTTGTTGGCCTAAATTTGACTTTGGATTTGTAAGTTTTCAGTAATGTGAGCAACTCTTACACTAAGCGATTTATGATCCCACTGTTGTGTACATATGCAGTGCTGACTTTAGGTTGTGTTTGCATTCCAGAAGAGGACCCACCTGCTTGTTGCATTTCAAGATACCCAAGTCGGCTGAAATCTGACTCAGCTGAGTCATAATGCCAGCAGCCAATTAATGACTGACAGCTAGTTTTGATCCCCGCTGGGAAACAACATTTAGTATCCTTAAAGGTAGGGTCATAGATTGGTTTTTTGTCAACGTAATGCTGATTTGTAGTCAAAATTATTAAGAAATTAAAATGTGAAAGTACAGTGTTTACTTGATGATCAGAAAACAGCAAAAAAACTGTCACAGTACCGTCATCAAGAACGTTGAATTCCTCCATGTTTAGCGAGGTGACAGCGGGTACCAACCGCATCTCTGGCAGCACCATTTGAAGTCTGAGAAATGATTAAAATGCATGAATCGTTTCTCAGATTGTTGTTGGGTGAAAAAATTATCCTGAGAAACCATATTACTTGGAAGGAAATCTTTTCTCAAAATAGTTTATAATACTATCAACAGACTGCTTATACCTCACAAATTCTAAATATCATTCATATATATCTGGAGCTGACAAGTGAAATGAGACGAGTGTCAAATTCAATCCAAAATTTGATATTAATTATTTATTAAATATAAATTGTGTAAAATTTTGAAATTCTTGTAACTTAATAAGGTAAGTTAGTAATTATTAAGTTAAGTAATTAATAATAAATAATTAATATCAAATATTGGATTGACTTTGACACTCGTCTCATTTCACTTGTCAGCTCCAGATATATATGAATGATATTTAGAATTTGTGAGGTATAGTTAGTAATTATAAGAAAACATAGAATGATCCAGGGATGTGATTCTCCATTTTTTGCCGGAAATCCATTTTTTTTAAACCAAAAAGTTGACCCGTGTGAATCGTGTAAATCTGGTGAGAAAATGGGGGGTAGAAGATCGTGATACATTTGGTGTGCGAGCGCTGTACGCAGAAATCGATGGACTTGTAACAAGTCTAATGTGCGGTGGAGTCAGGTAACCAGTAGAAACCAATGTGGCTACAGCTAGATTTCCACGTCACCATGCGTTTAGGATATAGGACTTCCTTAGCAATACACTTAGCAGCAGTCATAGCCTTTTCCTTAGCTCTAGCCACCAATTTGAATGTCCTAGTATTCTTGTTTGTATGCGTTGTGTTGTCATTTAGCCTTCAAAAAAGACTCTGCCAGGGTCAAAACATCAGGACATAAACAATTCTTGGCATTATATCGTATAGAGGTCCTTTTTGTAGGTACAGTTTGGTTGCCAGTTTGTAATCAGCTAACTCTATTTTCTCAGTGATGTACGCAATCATATCATGTGTCAAGTACGGTTGGTTTTGTTCCACTATTTAGAAAATCTTTCACAGGAAAATTTAGCATCAGAGCACTAGACCTACCAAGATCTTTTTTTATTACAAAAATAAATAAATAAAACAATTGACAATACAATTCTCTGCCAAATGCATCTAAATAATTTGAGGTTAAACAAAGAAAAATGGACCAACGACATCCAGATAAACATGTCAGCACTCTACCAACTGAGCTATCTAGCCCCATGTACATAATGGCAGTCTCCCTATTTTGTCAATATATTTGTTCGGGGGTGCCGGGGGGGTGGGGGTACATACATTGTCTTTAAGCGAAGGTTTACATTATGTACAATGCAAGTTTCAATCAAGCAATTACATATTCCAAACTCCCTCACCATTGCTCACTGAGTAATAGCGAACGGGGGCAACACAGGAAGCAATGACGAGAGGGGGGAGGGGGGGTGGTGGTGGCAATGCTGTCATCACACCCTGGTGATGATGCTTCATTGAGTCGCTGTTATTTACTAACACAAGATCGTTACTAAGAAGGGAACCAGGGGTCCCCGTATTGATCTAATTTATGAAGTCACCTGCACTTGCACGGTTATTCCTGGCTTTATAAGTTAGCAGGTGGATATCGTATTAATGTGCCCCTGGACCTGATGTCAGCTGAACTGAAATAGAGGCCAAACTGGGGGAATATGAAGCTGTTCAGGCATAGTGATTCAAAGGCCATTTTCGGCATAAAATAGTCCCTCTTTACAGAGTTTTTGACAAATTTATGCAGCCCCCACCCCCCCTCCCCATATAAAAATGCACTTAATGTCAAATGAAATACAGATTATGTTCGCGCAAGCAAAACCCCTTGCTTACCATGCTTACCTATGAATTGTTTACTTTGACTGAACATATAATGAGCAGACTTTTCTGCTACTGCAAGTTAATATCATAAGTGAAATACATGATTGTTTGTTTGTTGCACAGTTTACCCTTGTTAAAGAGCACTATTATTAAGACGTTCTGCTTACAAAGAAAACATTCTGAAGTCCTGACTCTCGTTTCTGCTTTGTGTTGTGCTGTCCTTAATAATGTTCCTGTTATAAAGAGGTAATTTGGGCAGTCCTAGGATTCTTGTTACAACAAGAGTCGACTGTGTGCATCTATATGTTTATTTTCCAAACGGTTAAAATTTTAAAAAGGAGCAGCAGGCTGATAAAAATAAATTGCAAGCCGATATTACTTGCAGCTGATGCGCAATTTTTTTTTTTTAAATTGACTTGTTGTTTTTTGTTTTACTTCAGGTCAAATCCACAAAAATTCAAGATAACTCCATTAGCATGTTTTGCAGGTTAGGTTATACCATGCTTTGGCATGCACGGATCAAACACAAGCTGTTCCAACCAAAGTGTGCCATATTTTCAAAATACAAACTTTCAGTGGTTCAAGTGAGCAGGGCATGCTTGAGGAAAAAATGGTACAGTGAGACTGATCACCCATTGGAATGAGGTTGAACTACAAGTATGACGTTTCTTTTCATTATATAAGCAAGGAGGGTGCCTTAAACGGCGATCCTGTATGTTGCTTTCTTTTGAACCATACAACAGTACCTGTACATTGTAGTACATGTATGTGTGTACTTGTAACTTTAAATTGCATGTGATCAGGGTTCGGGCTTCACTTTTTCAGTGACTGGCCAGCAGGACCAGTTAATAGCTAGTCAGTTCACTAGTCCATCAGCTTTTTCACTAGTCTATATTTCACATTAAATAGGGATGCTTTCCAACACTGAATTAGCCAGCCGGATCACTTAAAGTAAAGTTTCACTGGTCCTTCAGTGTTTTAACTGGCATCCAGCCAGCGGACCACTGTTAAGGGAGAACGCTGTACATGTAAATTGTATGAACACAGTCATCTACACTTTACTGGAATCAAACAATGTAAAGAATGTACAAACATAATTTTGAATGTTAACATTGAATGAGTTGCTGAGTATAATGGTTCTAGGTCTGATGCTTCGTTTTTGAAATGGCAATGGCACCAATGCGTTTTCTACTTGGTAAAAGGGCACCTCTATGAGGATGTAATAAATTTGTAATTGAAATATTTCAAGGGCACTGGTACATGTACATGTAGGCAACTGCTTCCATTGCCTAAGTATCAGGCCTGTTGTTGATAGACACATTTTGCACAAAACAAAAAATGCTTTAGGAATTATGATTGCATACTTTATGTATGAATGCATCGACAAACACAGGAGTACAAATTCTTTTTGTTTTTTTGCCAATTTGGCCATTGCCCTGGAAGAAGAAAAAAAAACACACACCCAATGAGGTTGAAATGCTCACAGAACTTTATGAAAAAGAAAATTAGATTAACTTATTTGTTTACAAGTAAGTATGCTATACAGTGCTTGTGAAGCATAGACAATGTGCGTCTGCCGTCTGCAGCCAATCTGTAGCTCTGGCCAATAGAACATGTACATTGTAACCTTTGTTAACAAAAAGAGTGATCGTGTACCAGATTCCATGGCATTTCCTGGCAGGCAAACATTGGTCATACATGTATATGGGAAATTTTACATGTTGTGTCATAATTTCAGCATAAATTCAAGACTTATAAAAGTAAAAGCTGAACAAGTTTGAGATGTTTCCCCTTTTCTTCAAATCAAAAGCTCAAACAATGCAATTTCCATAAAATATAAGATTTAATGTTTTCTTAATCTTCCATTGTACATACAATGTACATACAATGCATTCTGCAGAAAGTCCAGGCTCTGTGGTTTTTTAGGGTGAGTATGTGAAGTCACAGGTTACATGTGAAGTCTATAGGAACATAGAGCAAAGAACAGAGATAGGACGCAGTAAAGCAAAATTTTTCTTTACCACACTCAGCATGATACTTTTAACAATGGATTCACAATTAATTTGTGTTATGCCTAAAAAATAAATTAAAATGAATACAACAACAAAAATTATAGAAAAAATGAAATTGATCAACAAAGAAACCAAATTATTCAATGAGAAATTAAATACAGACCAGGAAAACTACATGTATCACTTGCCTTGGGTTATGTAGAGTGATCAATGTTTTAAAATGTTGAATCTTTTTTCAAATTTGTTTTGATCGGCCACCCACCCCAAAATTTCAATTTTTGAAAATTGACACAAAAATGGCAGCCTATTTACTTGACTCTCACCACTGAAAGACAAAATAATGCCTCAAATGAAGTCATATATTTTAGATCAATGTTCTCTCAGCTGAAGAGTTTTCAACATTATTGAAAACCCCTCTGAGCCACCTAATCTTGCATGCCATCATCAGGCACGGAGGTTGGCTAGCAAAACAAGGTTGACTGAATATAGACAGCAGTCACGACAGACAATCTGGAGAAGAGACTGCTGCATGCTGGGTGTTTTTCTCATTTTAATTGTATACACTCAATTTCGATTTTCAGTTAAAATGAATTTCTTTGGACCCATCCACCCACAATTTCGGAAAAAGATGTTTAAACATTGATTATTCTGAATGACCTATTAAAATCAATAAACATTGCTAGTGTTATGGTGTTTAATATTAATAACACAGTTAATCCACACATCAATTAACATTCCCAATGGTGCATGGTCGAGATGATGTGTCATAAAAACTCTTATGATATGACTTTAAGTGCAACAAAAGAAAAGAAAAAATAATGCAGTTTCAGATGGTTAGACCATGGGCCTACACTGTCTGAGTTTGAGCCTACAGTATGAACGAGCACTGACAATGACACCATGCATGCCATACTAGAGAAAAGAATTTCTAAAACTAACCTTAACCACGAAAAAGCATCCATTTTCTTTCTGTCTAAGTTTAGTCTGAGATCCGTTGGGGTAGGTAGGTACACAACACAGGCTACACTGTAGTAAATGAGTAAATGTCTATTTTTAGGCGCAAGGATTGAAGTCAACGCAATGGAATTTTCCAAGAATTTGAAGAAATATACAAAGCCAACAACCAGAGGTCAGGGGCTAGCACCAAACCAAGAATGGAATTCCTGAAAATGTGTTTTTACCACAAGGAGCATTACCCAACATGTACCGCACACAGTCCACAGAGCAGACAAACAAACACAAAAGACACAGTAAACACAAACCGGTTGCAGACGTAGACCACTGATAATTTTCAACTTTCAATAACAACGTGCAAATTCACAGTAAAATTGCTTACATTTTATGCAGAGAAAGAAAGCAAAGCTGTTAACGAAACCGTAGTTATGACTTTTATTGAGCGGCTTACCTTTAGTTTTAGTTAGCAAGTTTATGTCAAAGTCACACACAGTCTTCCGTG
>JAUELU010000029.1:18169554-18200589 GCA_032357145.1 Evasterias troschelii | reverse complement strand
CCGTGTCATGTCATCATCATCTGAAATGTTTATTTTTAGCTCACATTTCATCGCGGATATAATTGGTCTGGTAACTGCCTAATTGAGTAATGCACATTTTTTCTCAGATAAAGCACTGATTCAATGACGGGAGAACTCCGAGCCAGGCTAAACTATGGTTTCTTCCTTTTCTTAAAATAAAGTAGTGCCGTGTTTATTGTTTTATTTTGTCCGCGATGAGGTCACAATCAGCTTGAAATTTTATCTAAATCAATAACTAAAAGTATGTTGTGTTATTAATTAAGTTCCCCGAAAAGGATATGGCTTGAAATATTTCAGAAGTTATATTAGAGCGTATTGATATAAATTGATTTTAAAAACACACAGTGCCACTCTCACGGTAAAGCGGATATTTTTTTAGCTGAAGGCCTGCAGCCTCGCACTGGTCGGGTACCTAACCTCCATTCAACAAAAAGACAACATCAAAAGTTGTGTAGAAAATCGCAACCAGGTGAAATAAAAAACAACATGGCGGCGAAGTAAGGTGATTGCATTTTGAAATCAGTCGCTTCAAACTCAATAGTTTCTGAACAAATGAGGCACCAATCGAGTAGAGACACATCCAAGTGGACACGAGGAAGCCCCGAAGTTCGTCGGACAAACTCGAAGGACAGAATGAGCCCAGGAAATGATCGGTATGAAGGTAGGGGAGGTAACAAAGCAGGTCGGTCCCGCAGTCTAGAAAAGGAAGAGCGAGGCAGAGTTGGTCGGGATAGCAAGCGCTCCAGTCGCGGCGACCATGAGCGTGATGGTGGTGGCGGCAGGGAGCCGTACGGCGGTGGTGGCGACCATCGGTACAATACAAGTTATGACAAACATGATAAGGAACCCAAATACTCTAGCTTACGAGTCAGTAATTTCCCATCCCATGTATCTGATATGGCGATCAAAGATGCCCTTTTTCATGAATTCAAAAAATTTGGGGAGGTGAACGTACGGGTGGCGTACAGTGGGGATGAGAGATTTGCCTTTGTAAATTATCGCTCTTCTGATCTGGCACGAGATGCGAAACAAGCCAAAGGAGACAGGTTAACGCTTTTTGGTAAGCCATTGCGAATTGATAGTGTGTTTAAACGAAGGAGTCTTTCTCCAGACCAAGGTTATTCTGGAAGACAGGGCCAGCAGGAACCCATGGGTGGTAGACGCCAGCAACACAGAAACATGGGTCGTGACGGTCCCGTAGGAGGCAGGGATAGAGATCAGGGTTATGACAACAGAAGACCGTACGGTGGTAGTGGTGGCGATGGCTACCAATCTAGAGAACGTGACCGTGATCGCGATTTGTTGCTTCTCCCAGAGGATGATCCAAAAGCAACGCGCACCGTTTTTGTAGGAAATCTAGAGGAAGGAATCCAGGATAATGAGCTTAGGAATGCATTTGAGCGCTATGGCATTGTTGAGGACGTGGATATAAAATATCCACCACGCGGCCAGGGCAATCCATTTGCATTTGTTAGGTTTTTAAATTTAGACATGGCTCACAAAGCTATGGTTTCTATGTCCGGCCAATACATTGGCAGGAACCAGGCTAAAACGGGTTATGGTAAGCTGTCTCCAACAACACGATTGTGGGTGGGAGGTCTAGGGCCTTGGGTTTCCCTTGGTGTTCTTGAACACGAGTTTGATCGCTTTGGAGCAATTCGTAAAATTGATTACATCAAAGGGGACGACTATGCCTACATTCAGTATGAAACCTTGGAAGCAGCTCAAGCGGCGGCGTCAAACATGAGAGGGTTTCCTCTTGGAGGACCAAATCGTCGCCTCCGTGTTGATTTCGCAGACCCGGATACTGGAAACCGTCCATATTCCATACATTCACCACCAAGAAAACCACCAAGAGATGATGCCATGGGTGGTTACAATAATCGATATAACCAGGAACGTGATTTTCGCCGTGATAACTCACCGCCCCAGCAGTACCGTGATGGAGGTCGTAACGACCAGTGGCAAGGACCAGATGGAGGGGGATACCGTGGAGATTTTAATCGTCGTGGTGGCAGCTGGCAGGGTGACGACAGTCGTGGGGATACAGATTGGAACCGCAGAAACTCAGATGGAGGAGGAAAGCAGTTTAACCCTCGAGGGCAGGACAACCGCCGTAAGCGTCAGGCATCCCCTGGCAATGATTTCATAAAAGACCGTCCATCTGATAGAGGAAGACCGTTTAAAAAGCGCAGATCCCCTGATGGTGGTGCTGCCAGTGGAGACAGGAGATTTGATGGAAGTTTTGACTCGCCAGAGAGAGCTGGAATTGGCAATGCAGACGTTCCTGAATTTCATGGTAGGAAACGTTACGCCGATGATGGCGACAGGCGTGATAGTGATGGATATCGCAATGACAGGAGGACGTCTGACAGAGGCTACCAGGTAAAACAGGAAGGACGGAGGACGGAAAAGTACAACAGCTTGATCGATCTCGTGAAATTTCTGCCACAGAGCTGGCAGAACTACATTGTGTTGAAAAATAGTGCCTTCTCAACTTGCATGTATTTTATCGGTGGAGATGTGTCTGTTGCTGAGAGTTTGTTGCCAGTGAGTGGCACTGGCGATGAGTCGCCGTTGCGCATTACTCAACGCTTACGCCTGGACCAGCCGAAGCTAGACGAAGTGGGCAAGAGGATTTCAGATGCTGGATCCGGAGGCCATTGCTTGTTGCTGGCCCTGCCGGGCCCGGCCCAGGAGAGTACACCTGCTGGCACTCAGTCGCGTGCCCTGCGCAATCTTGTGACGTACTTGCAACAGAAGCAAGCCGCTGGAATCATCAGCTTGCCTGTGTCAACTGGATCGGAGGACGACGGAGTTCTGCATGCCTTTCCACCTTGTGAGTTCTCGCAGAAACAGCTCCTGCGCTATGCTCCTGGACTTAGTTCAGAAGCTACTAGTGAAGATCACTTGGCTGTGGTTATTGTACGTGGTGCCGCTTAGTACTACAATTGTCACACACAAGAAAAAAAAAGAGAGAAACAATCGTTGGTGGTAGCTTGCTATAATTTAAAAGGGTCTGCGTAAACTGTAATTTTTATGTGTTTTTTAATGTTTTCCTGTTTTATTTGCATCATGTAATTTTGTTTGTGTGTGCAAATTAATTATAAGTTGTTGAAATTTGTGCTATATTCCAGCTGGTCAAAGCTGTTGAATTCTTGACGTTTCACCAATCAAATGATGGAGCAGTGTTAATTATTCTAGCCTTTTAAACTTACAGTAAGCACAGTTAGCAATTTTTAGTGTTGTGCTGTTACGTGTAGCTTGCAAAGTAACAATATTGTACTCTAAATAGATTTAGTACAATTTAGATCAACAATCAGTGAATGAGTGCTAGGTAGTTTGTATTTTAGTATGTTTAAGCTTTAAGAAAAAGTGTGAGATTTTCAGAAATGCTTACGCTTGTGAGAGAAACAAAAAGAAACACACCAAAGTCACCAAGGAGATATTTTGTACTCGATTTACAATTATGCAGATTCATTGGAACTGGGAATCATTCATCATTCATTCAATCATTCATAAATGTTTTATTAAAAACAAATTTACAAATCGCGGCATCAGCTGAATTGCAAGTCAATTTACAATAAAAGTATTTAAATATTTCAACGAATCGATAAAGAAATAATGCACTATACAAAATTTTCCTCAATCTAACTTACAATGTAAAAGTAGGGTCATACTTTGGTAAAAACCCAGACTGCCAGACGGGGACATTTAAAAAAAAATTTTATCTGAAAGTTTATAAAGATGGCAATGATAGTAAAAGCATCATGCAAAACTGTTCTGTCTGAAGTGCCCCCATTGGTAAGAAATCAATAAAAGTCTGTCGAAAAATTTGTGATTCAAATTTCCATTGTGTCTGTTTGTGGATGCTGCGACAAGAGATGTGGTTGGTACTCGCTGTCACCTCGTTAAGCGTGGACAGATTTGACGTCCTTGATGAAAGTACTGTGAAAGTGTTTGCTGTTTTTACTGTATTCAGCTGAAACTTTCGCATGTGATTTTCATTGTATCTTTGTCAATAAAAAATGAATCAGCTTTTCTTTGACAAAAACCAAATGATGACCCTACTTTTAATAGAAATGTTCATAATTTACCAAACTATTTTCAACTGACCCTCACTACTAGCTCTGGATTCAATGAAGTGATTTGACCCAGCTGAACAAAATGTAGTTAATGTTTCAAAGAAATTGTTACATTTGTATCGTGTATAAGTGTGAGTAGCTTGCAAGATTCTGTCTCATTATTGTATTATTAAATTGTGTATAAAAGCATGCCTTGAAAAGATCCTTTGGGGCAAGTCATCAACAACAAAAAAAGTATTTTACGAAATAGTGTGTTGGCAAACTAGAATACTGTACCCACATACATTAGAAGTCTTGAAAATAGCACCTTGAAAAACTCACATGCAACTGGTTTCTTAATTTGATGTGTAACCCATGTGTAACAGTGACACTGCAAAGATGGTGTGGTGTGGAAAAAATACAAACATGTGTAAGATAATTTCTAAGTTGCCACACTCTTAAAATGTTTTTGTTCTGAATAGACAACTTTCTCACTTGTAGAACAAAATCTAAGATATGTATATCTTGTTGGTATACATTTCACTCTTTTCCCTTGGAGAAGTGTGACCCATTGTTAAAATTAACATTTAGCATTAGGCCTATTCAGCATCAGTGTTTTCCTCTGGCTGTAAACTGAGCGAGCACTCCACACCAATGCTAAAAGTTGAAGCTAAGCACCCGTATCTTAGACAAACGTGTCAAATTTTGCACACGTAGGTACATTACCAAGTTGCGTGTACTGAATATACATGTACTACTAGTGCTGTTAGGCGCGTCGATGATGCGGTTATCTCCGGTGGATTGTTTGTCTGACAGCCGTGTATTTTGAGCAAAAGTCAAGTCATTAGTGCAGAGTGCTTTTGATGAATGAAACAAAACTGACGCAGCCTGCAAACTGACAAGAATGCAGCTCTCTCTCTCAATCGTACAATGATTCCATGTACATGTACACATCCAAGTTGTGAGTTCTTGATACCAAGGGGTCAAGGGGCAAGCTCTAAAATGCCACTAAATAAAAAAAAACCATTAAATTCATTTTGCAAGTCTGCACAGCAAGGTGGTGATATTTGCCATAAAAAGAGCCAGGTGGTCTGCCTCGCTGTTGAATGGGCAGGTGGAAAACACTGTGTAGCATTAGTTGGTGATTGGTGTCAATGAAAGTTTCAAATGTGCCCTAGGCTCATATGATGGTATTAAAAATGTTTGATACCTCAGTTCTGCCTACGCACAGTCAGACTAACTTGTGCATAATTGAGTATGAATACATCCTGGTTTTTACATTCTGGATTTTATAAATTGGGAATTCAGAATTCATATTATTATGACTGGGTTTAAGTCCAACCCCAACAGCAACCCAGTGTTAAGGTTTAGATTTTTATTTAGTCATTTTTTAATTGAGTCATACTGTATATTTACTTGACCTAAAATTTTTGCAAGTGATTGAAAAAAAAAAACTACAACTTTTCCACCAAAAAGCCCCATACATTGAAAGTCTTTGTCAGAAAGCTGCGACTTTCATCTGGTCTGAATTTCGAAGAATGATGTGACAGTGGGCCAGTTAATAAAGCTGACAGAAAAACAAACAATATTTTTTCGGCAAGTTAGATCAGTTGTGTCAATCGCTGTGATTTCTTAGTACATTTGTAAGGTCAATATTTCATGTGCAGTATGTGCTTTGTACGTGTGAATTTGTACATGTACTCGGTTACTTCAGAATACAGTGTTATTTGTTAACAATTTGTGAACAAAGTATTTTTGCCATCTTGTATTGCAATCTGCAACAAAGCCTCAACTCAGTTACTATCCTGGATTCCTATACGTGTATTATGTACATGTGGAGAAAAACCTGTATGAGAATTGCCCAAGTGATGGTGTTAGATTTGCGACACATACATGTTGTATTGCAGCAATGCATGCATGTTGTTAGCGGTGATATCGACCTCATACCCTCATCTCTGCCTCCGTGTTTGTGCTTCATCTGAAGAGTGTGGTTTTTTTCTTCTTTGAAAGACTAACACCTTTGCCCCAAGCGGAAACAACCAAATTCTGGAGTTCTTCAATCACCAGTATGTGCGTGGTTGGTAAAATTGCAGAAGTATTTAGTTCTCAGGCGTCCGACCATCAAGTGAGGGAAAAAAAAGTGCCTTCATCACTGGGGGGAAAAAACCCAAGTATGACGAGAAATTATTTTGTAAATAAATATGCCCTTTGTTTACTGCACACCCGTACGTCCATCCAAGTGATTTCGTTGTAATCTTTACGCACCCATGGCTTGCCAACAAGAGTGTGTGATGAGAACATGCAAAAGTCATCGTTGTCTCATTGGTGAAGAAAATTGTGGAATGACGTGTTGTTCGTTTTTTGTGCGATGATGTTCCTGTGCGTGGAACCAGCACTGCCAGCACAGCCTGTACACTTCATGGCATAATGTTATAATACCACCCAATAAATGGATGAATCCATGCAAGCTTGTCAATGAGATTTATGCCGTGATCGAAAGGCCTCTGTAACAAACGGAACACGATTTTAAATCCACTCGTAATCGCAATCTCTCAATGCCCGCAATACGCCACCTCCCTAAGTAAACAAAAGCTACCCACCCAACCCCTTTCGTGTGAATCAAGAAAAATGCTGCAAAAGTTATGAACCGTTAGAGAGAAATGCAAGTTGTCTGATCAATAAAGACAATGTAGGAATCAACATAAGACCTGTCACTAGAGTTGCAACTGTCCTGTCATATTTATCCAATTTAAGTTGGTGCTGTTATACTAAGTACAGTTATCCTGTCGTCTGTATGCAGTACAAGAACTGTGACCAACTGTTAGTCAAAGAAAGGAAGCTTTGACAAAGAAAATCACAACACGTGGTAGAGTTGTTGATTTTTGTCTATTACATAATGTGATGCATGAAGGAACGGAAAGAGATGGGAAGCGACATCCAGTGGAAAGTTCAATCTGTTATAAAGTTGAAATGGCAGTTGCCGTCAGTTGGAGTTGGTGTTGTACACAGTTCCAATGTAATGAGCGGAACTGCATGTTTTGTGATGTGAGTAAACCGATGCCCTAGCACCACCTAGGGTGTAGTAAGCTCGCTGTTGTCGTCACTGTTGGACCAACCCTCCTAACTGTGCAGTGTTCTGCACATCTAGAAAGTGCCTCATCTAGAAAGAGCAGAGTCATGTTGGTGTGAGTGAACTGCCATTGACAACTGTCATGGTCATTGTCATCATGGGGATCGATGCTGCAACTGTGCAACGCTCTCATATGGCCATTAGAAAAGTCATCAGCCTGATTGTCACTGTCGCTGTCATCAAGTTGACTGACACAGCAATTTTTCGTTCTGCCTCTTCAACACCTCACATCACAACGGACTAAGTTGAAGACAAGAATAGTTGTCATTATCAGCGGGACCGACACGTCAAAACCTGCTCGCTATTACCTCCCTATCAATTACCTCATCGGAAAACGCAATTGAAAAAATAAATAAAGGTGATCCTACATGTATTGAGCTTAAGTTTGAATCCAGTGCTCAAAAAGTGAACTAAAAAGTTCAATGCACCTTGTTCGTATAAGTCGTCAAGCCATCTTATGTAAACGTAAACACCTGCCTGTATGAACTACATGAACTCTCCAGTGCTCACAAAGTTGGGATGTGCTGCTACTTTGTGATGCCATCAGTCACAACGGCAACAAGAGTGATGCGTCAACCCGTGCTCCAGTGTGTAATCAGTCGGAGTTTGTGATATTCGTGAGGTAAGGGCAAATTGAGCCAATTACAAGCATTTTGTGTCCACCAATATAAATGCCGCCATGTTGTGACCAGAGAGAGATAGAGTGGCAGACCCAAGTGTTTTCATTTGTATATTTTTGATATAAAAAAAAACAAAGATTATTGGATCATTGAATACTGAATTAGTTGTACTATGGAGGACGACGCCAAGGATATCTGAAATTCTGAACCCAAGCCAAAAAATACTATTTGTGTGTGTGATGTACAATTTTGTATTGGTACGTGTATTATTGCCTTGAGAAGCATGCTGTGTTCTTCATATTACTGACACGTGAATTGTTTTTAAAAATAAATTGCAGCTGTTTGTATAAAGTAGAATTGAGACGAAGATATTTTTATACCTTGATCAACAAAAGTGCAGTTATGTTATTTGAGAGATTATGCATTCGTGTGAGAAAATATATACATTTTATCTGAACGGAACTTTGCAATTCTGAGCTAGTGAATCTGTGGAGATGGTGATGGTGTTGTTTTACAGCACGTTTCGGTTGCACTGTTCTTCATGATTTTCAGACTCACTGCTTTTGTGACCTCCGTGAAATCTTTTTAGCCGAACACAGATTTTTGTGAAGAATTTCAAGTATGATTTTTCCTTCAGTGTGTGGGAAAAAGACCAGACAGAATCTGAAATTTTAATCTCGAAATGTGCAATGTTTTCGTGCAATACTGATTTTAAAGAAAAATTGATACACACGACAATGATACACCTCATTGATTCGGAGAGATCATCTTACTGTATTTTGTGCACTCATGTGGAAAGCGACAAATTCTCCAGGGCCTCATGTTTGTGTGCCTATTATGTTTTAATCTGATACCCTAGGAATCGCCCACCCCACCTCGTCCTGTTGTGTCATCAAGATGAAATCCTTAAGGAGGAGCCGCAAGATTCTCATTGGATTGCCGGGAAAAAAGCAAGACCCTCCGTTCTGTGGATCAACTTGTGTGTGACCATGCTCCGTATTTGTGTTCAAATACACAGCATCAATGGATTGAACGTTTGCAAAGTCATCAAAGAACATTTCTGATTTCATATGAAAATGAAATGTGTATTCTGTGGAGTGATGTTCATGTGCCCATGATCTTTGACCTCCCGAGCAGGAAGTGACATCCTATGTGTCCGAGCGGAGCATCCTGTTAACCACGGATCATCGTGTGTTGTGTTATTAAGGTGCATCCTGTGTCATTGAATCGTGCATTTACTGACCAGGAAGTGAAATCTCCAAAGGGCTAGATTTTTTGACAACAAAGCTTTACTGCTTGTGTGTTCTTTCTTTCAGAAATGTTCTAAACTTATGACACTGTATGCTATTGTTTGGTTTTTGCCCTTAAACAAATGTTTATTAAGCAATTTCATTCTCAGTATTTTCCTGATTCACGTAGAAAAAAACTGGGTGGGATTCAAACCTACAAGCTTTGTCTGGCTCGAGCAGATGTCTTACCATCAGACAACCGAGCTATGTAAAGCCGAGAACTGAGAAATACTATACAGTGCTTAATACACAGCGGTGTTTAGGGGAAAATAATATATATTCTTGATTACTGATGCAAAATTAACATCTATCAAAGATATTGTAGGCCTTGAGCTTAGCTGTGGCAATGTATTTCATTTCTATGGTTTACCATGTCTACTGTCTGATGACCTTAGAAAATGTCCAATTAACATCAAATTTGTAAAGTGCATTAACATTCAAATGAAGTTCAAGGTCTCCAATAATGGTAATTGAAAATGTCACACGTATCAGCCAGCTGTGGTGGTCTTTGTCATGTTGTTAACAGTTGGTCGCTGGCCAAATGCCAGTTAAAACACATGGGGACCAGTCAAAATTCACTCCTGATTGGTTAGTGCAGTGTTAAAAAGCATCTCTATTCGGTTTGAAATATTGACTAGTGAAGAAGCCAATAGACTACTAGTTAAATGACAAGCTAAACTGGTACTGCTGGCTAGTCACTGGACAAGTCAAGGTCAACCCCTGACATGGTGTTGAAAGTGATTGATATTACAGCACATTTCCAAGACCAAGTCCTGGCCAGCACATTGACATAATATATCGTAACAATTTGTACATGTGTATGCTATGACCTTTATCCACCTTTATTTAGGGACAGCCATCTTTTATGTTTCATCAGTGCAAACCAGAAATTGGCCAGAAAAAAAAATAAATAAATGGTTTGGTGCCATTTGTTTTTGGAGAGGTTTATGTACATGTAGCCATTGTGATTACAGGAAACCTGACCAACCAAGATGGCCACTACTTGTGATAAAGGTGTGAAAGGTCCCTTGCATATGACGTCACAAGCTCAACGGCGCCCTCAACGAGGTCAAAAGGAGATATATTATTGGCTATTAGCTATTAATCCGTTTACAAATTATTGACTACGGCTGGGTTACCACGACAACATGCATTGAATATGAAGCAAAGGGCTGCCCTTAGCAACACCCTTAGCAACAGCCGCAGCCATTAATTTGGATTCGGACACGGCTAAACTAAAAAAATTGTACTTCCCTTTATGCAATGTATACCACTCGAAATCATGTAGCAGTGCCATGTTTAAATTTGATGGGCCCAGTACTGCATACATAGCCAAACCAATGAAAATTTCTATTCGGCAAGGCTGACCAATTTTCTCGTAGGACACTGGTTTGATCTCAATTTGTACGGATTGAGAGTGGTATAACAAACACAATGAGAGGGTGCTATTAAAGTGAACTACAATACATTATTAGACCCCTTGCACATGACATCACAAGCTCAAACAACGCCCTTCCACACTGAGGTCAAAAGATGAAATATCATTGGCTGAGAGATTGCGTGTTGTGGCCAAGTGGTCTAGCGCACCGAATTCAAGTTGTGGTGGCTGAGTCAACACAATGTGGGTTCGAATCTCTGGCCACTCGTGTTCTTGAGCAAGACACTTAACTATAATTGCTCCTTGGCGTTTATGTCCTAACTGATGAGTATGAAGTAGAGTAGTAGAAGAAGTTGTGCGGTCTGTGCAGGTGGTCTATGCTAAATGGTTAAATAGGATTTACATTACAATGTGAATTATGTTTGCCATTGAAACTTTGATGGATTTTTGGAGGGTCTAGTGGTTGTTGGGGAATGGGCTGGACGATTAGGGGAGAGGGGTGGGGCTTTTGTAGCCAAAGGGAATAATGGTGTCCTTGTTTGAACTGGGTGTGGACAATCAATATTTTGTTTCGTTTAAATTTCAAAGTACTGTATTTAATAATGAGCATAACGGATGTCCTGGTTTTCAATTGACACCCCCTTTCCAAGTTTCCTGGCTTACCCTTGAGGTCATTTGGGAAGGGGTCAGGGGATCTTGTCAAGTTGTTCCCATACATGTAGCACGCTGCATGAAATCCATAACCAATAAGAAGCGAGTAAAACACAACATTGAACATTTTGTTTAACATTTTCTCTACTTTTCATCCAGCCCTTTCAGCAGAGTCTTTTTCAATGCATGTATTTTTTATTCTGTGAGCGTACACGAAGACATCCCGCTTTGACCTCACAAAAAGTGCGAGCCCCAATTTTCTTTTAAACAATTAATTAAGTTAGTACTGCAGTGTATTAGTCAGTGTCAATAATGCTGAGTAAAGTCCACGAAATGATATTTACAATGAACTGCACAGGGCATGTGAAACTAGAGATCATTGTTGGGTAATGTTTTTCAACAATTCCAAATTATTATTATTATTTTTTTGTTATGTCTTTTCTTCAGCATTTCTTCAGCAACATCACGAAACCCACAACAAAATGAACAATTGGTTGGAAAACTCAATTTTGATTGTCTGGATGGTTTTTGATTTAGTTGATCAGTATCTAACGAGGTTTATAGGTCAAAAAATCATCACATTTCTGAATTATGCTAAGTTGATGAGTTGCAAAAATGTTAAGACCGGAAATTACGTTTTCAAGAAGTGCTTAAAATCTTGTTGTCACTTTGTACAGTACATGCGCGACCACGTTGATTGTACAGCTGGCACGGTGCCAATCATGAGTGATCCGATTTTTGCGTTTTTACAAAGTGTAGACAACTTTGACTTGTTTTGACCTAACCTTGTTAATTAAATAGTCACTCATTTATAATGAAACCTGCTATGGAAACAAATTAAATCAGATTTGTATGATTTAAGATCTCTACTTCCCTTTAACAAGTTTGTAAAATTTCAAAGATTAAACGGTGAACAGTTTAGAAACCAATGATTTCAAAATTGGCATGAATTCAGATGCGGTTTTCTCCAGCAGTGTACATTTTGGTACTTTTTGATGTTGCTGATGATTTGTGTACTGGTAAATGTTTGCAAATATCAGAGCTACAAACTCTTCCTAATTCTGCAGAAAATTCCCTGAAAATAAACCAATCATTCCATGTTCTGCTGAAAATCTCCCAGATTATGGAAAACTGTTTCCATATTTTGTTAAATGTAATTCTAAATATGTCCTTACAAAGTCTCCCTGATTGCAAGATGCAAATTTAGGCAGCTCTGAAAATATATGTATGTTAATAAAAAAAAGTACATTTGGGGCAGTGGACATGATTGATTTTTGAGTGAATTTGAGCCCCTGTAATACATGTAAGTATTTGGGGTAGGGGGAATTTTGAACTGCACTCACAATCATAATAATATGTATTCACAACAGTTTATGCTGAAGATGGTACATGTAGGCGATCAACTAAATATTAAGTGTACAATGTAGCCAAATTTGAAATACTGTAAGAAAGAATTTCCACCATATGAATTGCACATTTTGGGGGTTAACCTTTGGTAGTCTTGCACTGTACAATTTTTCTATTTTTGATGACTTTTTATGATTCATTCCCATTAGCTACAGGTGCCAGTGAAATGATCTCCAAAGAGGTGGTTTACTGTTGGTTATGCAAGTGATTGCAAGGGGTATAAAACTTAAAACATGCGTTCAAAAATGTTGAAATCGAGTAAACACACGTTTGTTTCCAGTTTGCATTTAAGAGTTATGTCCCTTGCAGATTTGTTCTAAACATTTTCAGTTTGAAAAGTCATATGGGATTATCATATGGGATTATTTTAACTCAATTTATTGTACAAATACAACCAGGGAGAATGTCGTCTTTGATCCATGTTTGTGTATCTAGTGAAGGCCCTCTATGTTTTATACTTGCAATGGAGAACAAAGACATTGATACAAAAAATTGATATTATGTACATGTAGCCCTGCAAGGAGGCTAGTCTCTGTTGCCACAGATTCGTCCAACCTGGGCTATGCAAACTGTAGCAGATCGACCAATGGGAAAGCTGCAATATATCATACAGCCAAAATGGATGCCGCAAGCATTACCAGGAATTTGATTTCATTCCCACCCCCCCCCCCCCAAAAAAAATCGGTTTTTTTTTTTATATATTTTTTTTATATCTTATTTTTTTTTAACTTAAGATCAAATTCATAATTTAAAAAAAAAATAGAACCATGTTTATAACTCCCCAGATTGCAAAGATAAATGTTATTAGTGGGCTTCGTGCAGGCAAGTTTTTGAGCTCGCAAGCTTTCAGGCTTTGCGCTCAGAGTTCATTTTTTTTTTTTCAACAGCCTACATGTATCACATCCCTGACAAGTTTCCCTCTATGAGGACTTGCATAGATTATCGATGTACCCAGCGTTCTTCAGTTTCAATTTCTAATGGTGCAGTTTTTTGACAAGACACTGACAGCCTTTTTTTTTTTTTTTTCTTAATCAGTGCTATGATGTGAGATTGGTGTGTACAGTGCATTGTGATGAGTACATGTATTGTTAATGTACGTACATAAACATCTTGTCTTGAAATAATGTGTATAGAAGTAAAAATAACGAGCAGATCCTGAAGACGTGTTTTTCAATCGAGTGATTTTTATTTTGTGGCGTGTTACAAAAAGTATTTTACTTTCAGACCTGGTACTTCACAGAGGCAATTGTCTTCATGCGCCCCCGCCCCCCGACCTATTTTCATGGAGATGCGTATTAAAGGGTGTGTACATTATTTGTAAGATTGAAAGCATAAATTTGTTCACAGATTTGCACAAAAAACTGAATGGTATAAAGATGGTCATGATGGAAAACTTCCCTTGAAATAGTTTTTCTTGAAATGCCATAGTTTTTAGGAAATGACTAAAACAATTTAGTCTTTATCCTGCAGGATAAAATCCGGTGTTAAAAATTAAAACATATAATGGGTATTTTCACTATTTTCTCATGACTCCAAAGACCAAATGAGCTTAAACTTTCACAGGTTTGTTATTTCATGTACAATAGGTCACATCAAGTGTGGATACAGGTCTTTGGCAATTACCAATGTTGTACAGTCCTTTAAGTACAAAAGGGAGCTAAGCTCGACAAAATTATGCTTACTAAAAAAGGTTACCAGCTGAAATACCATGTCACGGGTACCATCTGTGACCGGGCTCACCCTTAACACTAGCTCGGCGTTCAATGTCTAGTAAAAACTGCTATGGGCTAGAAAGCACCACTTCTCAACTTGCTCTGTGGGCTGCTCTGCTAAAAACTGTGCAACCTACTTGTTTAAAATAATAATATTTCTTTCTTTTAAAATGTGAAGGTATGAATTGTGGGGCCTAATTTTACAGAGCTGTTTAAGCACAAAAAATAGTTTAACACAAAATAACAATGCCAAAACACCAAGACACATTTCCAGTTTATCACTGGTATCCTGCTCCTTATTGTATAATAAAAATTATACAGTAATAATAATTTGGGAGTCTAATCATCCTTACTGGCAGCTAAGAGCTGAATTGCGAAGGACGTGGCTACAACGTGTTCGAGAAGCAGGCATGCAAGGGCGCCTTTGGCAGCAAGCCACATTAACCCATTATGACCACAGAGCACAGTGTTTGATTTTTCCTGAGGGAGGAAAACCGGATGGTCTGGAAAACCCTCGTGGCACAGCAGAGAACCAACGCACAACTCAACTCACATATGGCCCTGGCCGGGTATCGAACCTGGGTCACCTTGGTGAGAGGCGAGCGCTTTACGCACAAGCCAACCATGCCCCCAAGCTAAGCAGAACAGTTTCAAGCAGTATTTGCTGCTTTAAGCAGCTCTATGAAATTGGGACCAGATGGTGGTCAAGTCAATACATCCCATGCAAAGCGAGTGAAACTGAAAGGCTAGTCCCAAATTTTACAGTTTCTTGTGTAAATAAAGAAAGGCCATGTACAACATACAATGTGTATACATGTACTATATTGCGTTTCCTATTGGCTTATAATAATGGTTGGAACTAAACTGTAAAGTGGGCGTGGTTTATGGTGAAATTACGTCACACTTGCCAACAGGATATGTAGATGATGTGACTCATGGCTCTTTGGGTCAAAGTTCGACATGCACAAAGTATACAACCAAATGTCTAAAAATAAAAATGAAGTTACATTTCAGGCATGCGAGTGGGTAGTGGGGAAAAACATGCGGAAATCTTTTGTAAATCATTGTGGAAGTTTGTAGAGTGCGGAAATCTTGGCTGAGACCCCATTTTTACCAGCAAAATTTAGGTCCAATGTCCAGAAAAAATGTAATCACTGGTTGCCGTAGTTTATCCTGTAGGACTTCTGCTTTGCATTATTATTCAACATAAATATCTTTAATCAGCGGATGATTTGGATTGAAAACGGCAAATTTTACAATCACAAAAATTGCAACACGAGCACACAGAGAGAAAAATGAAAGATGACGGTGATTGGATGTCAACTGTAAATGGAATTGAATATCCTGGAAATTCAGGAAGTAACTAAACAAATTCCCTTTACCAAATTGTTACAAATGTCGTTTGATGTTTTTGGAAAGATATTACAGTTTTACACTATATATTTTATACAATTTTAACGAGAAGTTAGAAACTTGTAATTTTCCCCCCAATTTCATAAGGACTCTATTTATTGGAAAACAAGTGCATCACAAAACTGAATTTAAACTTGGTGCCCCTCTTTTAAAGTCGGCGAGGAAAATGACTCCTGTGGCTGATGCGAGTCACCTTGGGTGTGATCCCTGGCTACACGGCAGCCAATGGTTTTATGGCTTCTGATTGTGGCACCCCCGAACAAAAGATATTGACAAAATAGGGAGACTGCCAACACAGGGCTAGATTGCTCAGTTGGTAGAGCGCTGGCGCTCAAGTCAAATTTGTCTTTGTTCAACCCTGAAATACTTACTTTACTATGCGACTTCCAGAAAACAAATTTACAAACCAAATCAGGAATCTTCAAATCTGTACAGTTTATTCTTGCCATTCGTTGACCGTGGAATAATATACTTTGTAAGAGCGTCGGCTTTAATTGTTCCTGCTTCTACATCATCAGCATTTCATTATTATTTTTTTAAAGTCAAGCTTAATTGCAATCATTTTAAATCGTCACAGTTGGTCATTTATTACAAAGAAAGGTTTCACATTGAAAAAGAGGTTTTATAAAAAAAAAATAAGTCAAGATATACTGGCATTCCGTTATCAAAATATATCATCAGATAATCAAACAAGCTTTATGATAATAGTATAGATAAAAGATAAAAATACATTTACAACTACAAAATATGTGTGTTCTTATACATTATAAGCAAATAATTCCGTTTCATAAATTCATGTGTCATCAGATTTCGGCCCACTGTTGAGGACAAACATTAGCACAGTGAGTCAATTTACGATTCTAAAATAAGTTCATCCGGCCTAAACAAAACCTTCATGCAAATTGAAATATCTTTATCGTTGTGTATCCAAATTTGAAACAGAATCGGAATCAGGTATTTAATTTAAAGTAAAATACAAACAGCATTTCAGATCCGCACTGAAATTCACAAGCTCAATACATCCTAAAAATAAAAAATAGGAGTAATATAAAGAGAGTATCACAAAAAAAAAAGATCTTGGATATAACTGTGGTAAAATACCCTGTTATTTAAGTATGTTTTGATATTGGTTTTTTTTTTTTTTCTTCGCAAATTATTTTTTTTAACTTCCGAAACTCTGGCATTTGTGGGGAAAATTCTGCGCTCGACATTAATTTTACCTTATTTCACAGGTGAGTAAGGAATATTTGTTTAAATGCACCCATATTCACGTAACACTAAACATTCTTCAGCATGTGCAGAAAGTTGGTTCTAACCCTGGAAAAGCGTAGAATGCTGGACCATAAGATTAAGCACAACATTCTGTAGTAAGCTGAGCCATGAAATTGGGCCTTGATTTCAAGCCACATCTGAAACCATAAACTCGGACACTGCCTAATGTCCTCCTGAAATTATGTTTACTGATTATCATTTTTCATAAAAAGGGGCGTGGCCATATCTGTCCTTCCAGCCTCAATATAGTAACACTAATCCGGAGGAAAAAAATGTGGCGGGGTTGTCTGTGGAGGACTGAGTTTCATACAGCGGTTGTAATCACACACAGGTGTAAGGATATAAAAAGAAAAAATTTAATTTAATTTTCCTCAATGCAATTATATAAAATATATCCATAGCTACATGGATTAAAGGCAAAGTATACCTTTGGTTTTTGGAACCGTTTAATTGTTCTAATCCTACATAAATGTACACAAAAACAATCAAACTAACATGTAAACATGTACAAATTTCGTTTCAGAAGATGGTAGCATTTTTGAGATATGGCCAAATATCTGAAGGGGTTTTGCCCACGCAGGAAGATTAATCTGTAATTGGAATACACAATCTGATAAATGTTTCATGCGGAAATACTTCTCAGATTCTACACATTAGAAGGGGATCGATTCTCAGCATGCTATACATTATCAACAGCTGCAGTGCCTCTTACCAAGTCACGTTAATTTTTGAATTACCAACGGCATACCCTTCCTTCAATATAATACTTGTACAACTTGTACACTGAAGAGCAAAAAACCATAATCCATTCTTATTTGTTATTTTAAAATGAACCAATTCACACATTGTTCTGAGTATTTATTCACAACACAAACAGTTTACTAATGGATATATGGATGACTGACTTTGTTACAAAATTGGTATCAAACTAGTATTAAAACAATCAAATGGTATTTGAAAGCTCGCTTGGTTTTGAAAACTCCTTGCAAAGTTTATCAGCAAGGAGAAGCATGTGTCGCCAACCGTCAGAGAGACCAACAGAAGTGCACAAAAAGTTAAGACCTATTGACCTCCAGGGTCAAATGTCACGAAGGCGACGACCAAACTATTTACCCTGAGAATTGTTCCCCTGGATTACTCGAAATTCAGGCTCTAAATTTAGTCCTGGCTTTAATTCCATCAGTAATTTTGAAACTGTTATTTTGACCCATAGGCTCGACTTCACAAAGAGCTAAGATTGATCTTAAGATGTGCATCAATCTGAATTGCCAAGTGTGATAACACAGTGCAAATCACTGCAAATTGACGCCTTGCTTAAACGCCATGTCACCTAAAATTCACAATACGCTGTCATACACTGTCTAACACACTGGGCATTGACTCTCCGAAATGGTGCAACTGAGATTATAGATGGCTCCCAATAGACGCCATCCTTACGGGCATATTGCATTTTGGCTTGCAGGCTCATCAAGCGCTCTAATTATTAACGCAGCTGAGTTGTTCACTAGCCAATCGTGCAACGAGTTTTGTGAAATGCGCTCGTGTAGCACACCGTTCTCACGCAAAACGCATGACTGTGTGTTCCAAACTGCCCGTAAAGATGGCTGATTTACGTCATACTGCGCCCCATCTATTGTGATGAGACGTCGGGTGAATTGGGTCAATATGGTAACATTGACAACTCATCTTAAGATGAATCCTCTTGTGAACTTGAGCCGAGGGTTTTAAGAATTACTCCCCGTGGTGGTGAGGTTTGCAGAAGACGTGAAGTCTTGTCACCAATAAACTTGAACCTTAAACTTGCTGACTGTCTACAATAATTGAATCCACTATTAGATAAAGTCAGTTCCACTACCCCTGTGGAAAGTGCAACACACTAGCATCTATAAAATAGTGTACAAACTCAATCACATAATATAGGTAGCGATACTGCATGTATAAACAATATCTAAAGTTTAGTTGATCACAATATAAATTAATTTTTCCAAACTAAAGTGGGATGATCTAAATCTGCTGGATAGGCCAAATTTCTGACTAGAAAACACTGCTTAAAAATGTTCTGCTCAGCAAAAATTTAGCAGGATACCAGTTACATAAAGCATGAAATAGTGTTTCGACTGGTAGCCTTATTCTGGTAGGCATAATTTTATCGTGCTTAGCTACTTTTTGTGCTTAAGCAGCTCAACGAAATTGGGCCCCTCTGAGTAAAATCAGCTGCATACATCGATTAAATTGAATAGCATATTGGAGTCTACTGGTTGGTTGGTTGAACTAGTGACTGTGGCTTGATCACCATGCAAATGTTAATGCATAGGATGCCCTTAGAAACAGCCATAGCCACCAATTCCAACACAGCCTTACTCCAGCCTGTCTAAAGTGTCTTCCTCTTGTCACATGATCAAAGTAAGCCTGTGGCTGTGCATGGATTTATAAACTCTCACCACAGCAAGCACACGCCCATCCTCTGTGGTGCCCGCAATTTCACAGAGCTGCTTAGCACAAAAAGTAGCTAAGCACAACGGAATTATGCTTACCAGGATAGGGTTACCAGCCAAAGTACTGTGTCACTTTTACCCTCAGTCATTGGCAACATTTTCTGTTTCAGCAGCTCTATGAGATTGGATAGATCTCTGTGAAAATCTGCCCGTTGTTCGTGCCTATCTGGCAAAGGAACAGGGCCAAAATTCATAGCTTCAAGTTCAGGGACAACAATTGTCAAGTCATAGGAGAATAATTGCTCAACAGTCATGACAGTTGTTGTAGCTGAATAACATTTTAGGTTGACTATTCACTCAGTGCTTCCTTTAGTCCTGCTGGAAAAAAAGGGAAAACATATCACAGGCATGCTACTTGGGTGGGATTCAAACCCATGACGCCACACATTCTGGACCACAGAGCATGCCGTATAATGACAGGCCAGTTCAACTACTAAGATCAATGGTGTTCACTGCAACAACAAAAAAATGTTCTTCTTTAAAATATTGCAAATTGTCTTTTACATGTAGAGTCATTGTCTAGTCAATAATATTCTTTCATTGTTTACAAAGGCTACATTAAAAACAGTACACACAAAAATTAAATAATAAAACACTAAATAAAATCATGGAGGTAGAAGAAATGTAAAGAAGATATTGGAATCCTGTTCTCCTCCACCTATGTTTACATTTCATTTTTTCCGAATAACCAATTTCATCAATTCTACCAATCCAGCATCGCCTCTATCATGCTAGACGCCATGACAGGGGGAACAAATATTAATAATAACCGTCAATATTTATATCTTTTACACGCTGTGTATAAACTGTTACATGTACATCGTTATAAACGGCCCCTTACTTAATATTACACACTACAAAAGGTTTTTAAAAAGTCAACGGTATAAAACAAGCTCCTTACATTACTGGTCCTTCTCAACACATCCATTGCTTCATGATTCTACAAAATGATGCTACGACTCTACAAAAATAAAAAACAAAATCACGGAAACTCTCCAAAATTCAATGCACATCAATTGGGAGCAACAAACCAAATCTCTTACAATGTTCCGTTATAAGCTCCGATACAAAGAACACAAAATTAAGAGAAAAAAAATAAAACAAGGGTTTGCTATTGTTGTCGTTTCTTGGAAGACCTACGCCAAACCATGTTTTAAAAATCACTTCATTCATGGCTACACGCAATGTACATGATCAACAGCAGAGGAATGTCAAGTGTTATAAATCTGAATAAACAAAATAGTCCAAAAGAGCTCTACCAAAATGTCTGTTTACATTTTACAAATATATACATTTTATATACATTATTCTGTTGTGTTTTTTAAATTTTTTATAGTATAGTTTCAACAATATACAGCAATGATAGAAGTTCTCCTTGTCATAATACAGGTGAAGCTATTTACAATTTAAGTAGATGTTCGACTAGGTTTATCGACTTTTGCAGCATACATGTATGTCATTGGCCACATGCAATCATGCGGGCCAAGTCACACAGCAAATTGTAGGCGGCCAGTTCCCGGCCCAATTTAGTATAGCTGCTTCAGCAGAAAGTATTGCTTAAGGAACTTTTCACTAAGCAACAATTAGCAGGATACCAGTCACAAACAGTGCATATGGCATGGTGTTTTGACTGGCAACCTCATGCTGGTAAGCAGAATTTTTTTTCAGCCTTTTTCACATTACAGAGCCAATTCCCAGGAGATAAACAAAAAACAGGAAATTCCTGGGGTTTTAACCCCACTGCCACCCCATGTTCAGTTCACACTTAATGCAATTTTCCTGGCAAGATTGAACACTCAGTATGCTAACTCCGGGTTTAACTCGCTTAACCCTACTCCAAACCAGGGGTAGCTAATCCCCGGGGAATTGCTATTTCACAGGGGTTTTCCTGGGTTAGCAAGTCAAGTGTGAAAACGTCAATCCAAATTTCCTGGGAATTTCGTCTACTGTGAAAAGATGCTATATTTTGGGGGGACAGGAAGACACTAAAACAAAAAATAAAGGTCTCTTGTATAACTGTTGAGATGATCCTTGTGCAATTATTACGGTCAGTTGCCTCTAAGTTGCCAAAAACATTGCCTTGTGTGACTAGGCCTTTTAGAAATAACTAGCGTGGAGTTGAAGGCTACGTGAATTGCTAAAGTGAAGCAAATTTTCTTGCGTCGCATTTGGGAAAACAGTGCGTTATGATTGTTGAAAAAAAAAAAACAGCTTATCAGGGTTCAGTTTAAGGACTCTGCTTACCATGGAGTTCTGCTCTTACGTCATCGTGTAAAGTACATGATTCTAGGGGCAGTAAGCGCAGAACTTCGCGGTAAGCAGACCCATGAAATTGAACCCGGCTGATTCCCTCAATTTCTTCTCTTTCAGTGCCCTAGAAAACTGGAAAACACTGTACAATATTATACAAGTTCGGAAGTTTCCTCTTTCCTCTTTTGCAAAAACAATTGCATGTCTGAGAAAGCTTTGCAGGAGCATTTGTCTCCGAGCTACAATGGAGAAGGAAGGGGAGGGGGTCGATGGATGTAATGGAAAAGGGATGAGGTTGAAGAAGGTATGCAAGACATCATGCAAGATGTGGAATGTCAAAAGTGGTGAGGGAAGGGAGTTTGCATGGTTGGTTTATAGTTTCATAAACACATGTTGAACAAAGAGCCATTCCAACAGTTTTTATTCAATGTACCGCATCATTTTGGAACTCCTCGCCTGGAGCATGTTTTTCACCATCCAACAATCTAGACTGTTTGAAGAGGATTATACCTCTAGCTCAACTGTGTTAATTTCAATTTTTCTTCTTGTAGCCCCTTGCTGAGTGGCTTTCAGCCTGGGCAAACGTGCATTCAAAAACGATTTTTAAAAATGATAAGGTAAAATTGTTGAACATTTCAGTCTACCAGAATCATCTACATCAACTTTGTGCTTGGCATTATTGTTCCTGTTCATGTATAAACTAGCCTTAAGATGGGAGAAGAGATGCATATCAGAATGAGAGGTGGGTGTACCATGGAGAACAGGAGTGGGTGCAATGGAAGGACTTCCTTGCGGTGAATATCAGTCATTTTACATGCAAGAAATCATCATTCAAGAAAACATCATTAAACTCTCTGACTTTCCCATTACATAATACCAGTAGGTTGACCAACCATTAAAACTCCATTGGTTGTGAATGGCATGTAAACTTTGAGCAGAGTTGTCTGCGTACTGTGTGTGTATACATTTCCAACATTGCTATCAATTGCAAGCCAACATTATTCAGAACCATTATTGATGAGATTGAATGGTCAGACAGTAGGAGGGTTGACTGTGTACTGTGTGGATTGCATTGACCAAATTGTACGCTGGAATAGTTTATCTATCATTCAAAATCAGTGGATATTATTGATTGGTCAGACAGTAGAAGTTGTCCACTTTGTATATGCATTCACCACTCAGTACTTTAAGTTGGCGTAGTGCATCTATCATTTATGACCACAGTGGATAAAATTGAATGGTCAGACAGTAGGAGGGTTGACTGTGTATTGTGTAAATGCATTCACCACATGATATCATATTTTAGGTTGGCGTAGTGCATCTGTTAATAATATCTACAGTTGATGATATTGAATGGTAAGACTGTAGGAATGTTATACAGGAAGAAAGATAGTTTGCTTTGCTACAATGGTCGGTACTGACAACTACATTTACATCCTCAGATAAACACAAATTATAAAAATAATAATAAAGTGATAAATTGCATCAGCACCCACTCACAATTTCTCAAAGTTCATATCCATGCAAGGGTGCTTCGTGTCTTTTACACATTTAGGGTTTCAGGAGCGCTTTGTTTCAAGCTGTCCAAATTAAATTCATTGCAAAAAATCCAACCAAACAGTCACAGCAAATAAACACAGGCAATCGCTTGTATCCAGCATCGCCTGTATCAAGTTCCAAATCTATTGAAGTGACATAAGCATGCTTGACATTTTGAGTGCGGAAGTTGTGGTGAATGATACATCAGATTTAACTGTTTGTCCCGTGCATAGTGTGAATATATATATGAACCTTTGTTCATTTAAACTTGACTACACCATATCAGTGAAAATCGGGAAACAATTTTGACGGACCAACCTAACAGAAAATATTGCTGAAACAAACTGAGTGTGTTTGGCAAGAAACAACAGGAAAACCAGTCAAATCATCAACATTTTGTTTCATCCATACTGGTACCACAGTTTTATTAAGCTAATATTTTCTGCATTTGGCACAGCCCCAGACAAAAAAGTCCCTATCCCGCTGGTAAGTTTGACATTTCGGAGCCGGAAGCTGTGTACAGAAATGTTAATGAATATCATCGAAAAAGTTCATCTGGATTGTTAAGAACCAGTGGATTTTGAGGTTCGTTTTTCAGAAATAATGTGGAACTTATTTTAGTTACGTTTCACTACTAAACTAGGAGCTTCTTTTTGGATTCGAAATAACAAACTTCAACATTTCTGTTAGTGAATATCTTTACCATTCACTTACATTGCACTTCCGGCTCAAACAAAAATTCATCACAAACCAACAGGATTATCCCTTTGCACCGACGTCACCACAACCACTGTCTGCCTGTGGTCTGCCATTCTGAGAGTCAAAACGCATGATAAGATATGGTGCGCATCGGACTGCGCACACATCGCAGAAAATGCACACTGCACAGTAACACACAAGGGGACATCCGACTCCCAAAATAGCGCAACCAAGACTTGTTGTATGGGTAAGAGCTGCCAACATTTGCACATTGCAACCTGTTAACGACAATCGGGGAGATATTTAGAATTACATTCAACAAACTCGGGAAAAAAACTTCCATTATCAGGGAGATTGTCAAAGTTGCTCATCAGAACAAACATGGAAAGATTGGTTGTTTTTTCAGAGAATTTTGTGCAGAATCAGGGAGAGTTGGCAGCTCTGTTGGTGACATCAGGTGACTTGGGTTAGTAGGTGAGCACAACTAGCATTGTTGGCTACCTAGAACTCTAGACTTCTCCACCCGTGGTGTTACAAAGTCATCAGTGTTTCAGGTCTTCAGCAACGGTCATTCTCAAGACAAAATGTACAATAAATCTAGCGAAACTAACTTTGTTTGTATCTAACGGCACACATTCAGGAGATCATGATATCCGTTTTGTCCGTCACACTCTGGGTTTACTTACAAGCACAGGTTCAAACACAAGAACCCTTAATAATGTTCGAAAAACTGCCTTAAGAGAATTTCCACATGCTATTTCAAGAACAGCGGGATACATTTTACTTCATGTATTCAAAACAAAAACAAAACAAATGCACATTCATAGTTTGGCAAAAAAGGAACAAAATATGACAGCAAATGTGGAATCAAGAAGGATGGATGATTTAATTTGGTTCTTTTTAGGTATACATATCAGTTAGCCTGCCACCATGGAAGATATATGTGTGAAACAGTACCTCACTGGCCGGTGTGTTGTTGTCATGGTGATATCTTACTGTGTGTCATATAGGCTGCGCATCTCCTCTTCCGTTAAACCTGTGGTAATTTTTTTTTTTTAATGTCAAACAGCAAAAAAACATGGACTGTTTAACCAAGAGAATAGCTCGCACGCCCACCTTTGGTCACTTTACAAGCTTCAAAAATAGGGGCCACCAAGCAGGCATTTTATTAATGCATTTACCACCCTTGGGTAGAAGGCTGCAAGTGGATGGTGAATTTGTGTTACTTAAAAGTGTTTTACTTAAAAGTTTTTAAAATTTAAAAGTGTACTTCTTTTTCTGTACACAATTCTAAAGCTTATTCCCACTTGACGTCGCACAAGGGTAAAAATCAGCCATCTCTACGGGCATTTCATAATATTTTTTTCAACCATTACTGTGTGTTAAGCGAAAATAATGAATGGCACTCGGAAGTTCTATCAAGGGCATGATTGGTCAGCAAACCACTCGACTGCATAAACAATTTGATGCAACTGAAAGCCAAAAACCCATGTTGTCCATAAAGCGTCTGTGAGCATTTGTCTTTTAAATGGTTTTGGCGCTATATAAATGTTTGATTATTGTTATTTTTTATTAGACTAAGAGCCAGTCTATTCTGTCCATACAGCCTCAGTCCAAGCATGTGTATCGAAACATGGAAGATAACATAACCCTGATGATTAGGCTTGGTTGTGTTGTATCCCTGAAGTTTTAAAAAGTGTACGCTTACTGTTACAAAAAACCCCAAAATGGATTAGACAATGTCCGCTGTATCAGGGTTGGGCGTTGAGCCTCTTCTGGACTTGGGTCTCGTCGGTACTGGCGGCGGTACCTTCACCCGCCCGTTAGATTCATTTTTCAACTCACCAGCAAGTTTCTCAACCTGAGCCGGTAACGTTTCAGGGAGCTCCGGAGGGGGTATACTAGGTGGGGGTGGCGAGCTTGGAATCGGCTCTAGAGTCTGCAGGCTGGGCGACAACGGGCTGGGCGACCGCAGGCTGGGGGACAACGGGGCGATGTCCATATTCGACGGGTTGGTGGCGGAACGCCTCTCGGGCCGGCTTGGGATAGGCGGGGGGGCCTCGTCTCCATCCACCGATGAGGACCTCGGGGAGTAATCGCCGTCGCTCAGTCTGTTGATGGTCGGTATCGAATAGGACCGGCCGCTCTTGACTGGTATCGCAGGTGGTGCTTGGTCATACCCTGTTCGTCTTCTGGAGGATTGAACGGGGTTAGCCCCTCCTATACTTGTCTTCTTGGTGGGGAGAGGAGGGGGTGGGGAGGTGTCACCATTCTCTGGGTGTTCATGAGGTAGGGGTTTTGCACTTTCAATTATGATGGAACGTGGAGGGGAGGAATCAACCGGAGTGCAGGGCTTTTTGGGGGGAAACAATAAAAGAACCATTATTTGAACCATGAAAAATTGAAGCAGAGCACATATTTATTAAGTATAAGGGCATGAAGGGTAGAGAGTACTGCGCCGATTTGACTGCCAACAATGCACGCTGAGTTGAGATGAATTCAGGAATGCCTAAAGGCCTAATGAATACGAGTTATTAATAAGGTATAAGGTGCTTAGTTTAAAAGCAGCCAATGAAAGCCTTTAATTTGAGGATAAACAAGTCTTTGACCAATCAATGTTCAGAATTCAACATTCATAAAAACAATGAGAGATATTAAAATGTGATCAATAAGGATAGACCTACCTTCCTTTCTGGCAAGGCTGGAGGTGCGTTGGGATCGTCCACCACGGGCCCCACATCATCCCCCCGTGAACTGGTTGATGAACTACTCGTTACTATGGCAACAAGAGAAGAGAAATTAATTGTGGTTTATTGTGGTTTATCTTATTTTAAAATGTCATAGCAGGATACCGCTGAATTGTGACATAAATTTATGATCGTTAAAAACATTATAATAAAAAAAGTTGGATAACAAGAAGGACAAATAATATGTCAACAATTCAAAATCAGAGTGTCTTCACATATTAATGTAACAACACTGGAGTCTTATATAGGGCGCATATAAGACGCTTGAACAAAGATAAATATTTAAGACAGGTTTTAATATTCCTAAATCATGAGAGTGATATATATATATAGCATCTTATAAGTATTCACAAGATGCAACGTCGCATTGAGCAGCCACTGCCAAGGCAAACCCTGTCTCTTAGCGATAAGTGTAACAGGATAACTGTGGGTGCATTACACAACAGACGTTGTCTCAGCCGGACAAAGCAATAGGGTAAGTGGTTTGCTTAAAAGGACACGATTGTCAAGACCAGGACTCGAACCCACACGATGCTGAGCATTGTCCGGTGCATTTGACCACTCGGCCATGAAACGCCAATAAATATCACAGTGGAATGGTGAAGGGGGAATCATTCGATAGGAGGGTTAATTGCATTTTCAATTCAATTAAATTCAAAAAACTTTATTTACCCTTGATAGGGCAAATACAGAAATTGAGCAGCTCCATGATAAAAATAGTTCTAAAAATACCAACTAGGGCAACACCACAATAAAAATAAGCATATACATATAAAACATCATAATCAAAACTATATACATGAATGAAAGAAAGCAAAGAAATTAAATGAATCAACAAAATTATAATTGCACTGGAAAATTGGATGGAAGCATGAAGCAGAGCATCAACCGTTCAGAAGTTTGGTTGCCACTGGAATAAAGGCGAGCATCCGTATAAGTGTCTTACAAGGTGGGCATCTAAAACGGCGTCCAGACAGAAGTAAATCAAAGTAGTTTCAGAACATGACAATCACTGGCTAAGATGGATTGCAATTTCCTAAAGTATTTGTTGCTCACAGAACTTGCTTAGTGATAAGTCCTCTTTACCTGATCCAGATGAGTTGGGTCTAGACCCGATGCTGCTCCTAGGAGGCAGGACAGGACCTTTGTAGTTCTCTCTCAGGAGGTTGTCCTTGTGAGGAGACTTGAAAGGTTTGTCTGTCGGGGTGATGGAGCGTGGACTGCCCGTTTCTTGAATATCAGGAGACTGAAGAGATGCAGCTGTACAATGCAATGAGATCAGAGTAAAAAAAATGGCAAGATGATCTTTTGTTAAGAACATCTTTCTTACTTTTTATTTTCTTAAACAAGAATACTTGAATAAACTTTCAGGGCCTTCTCATTTCATACAAGGGCACAGGAAATCTTCAACTCTATGTATTTAGGAGGGACGGCCAAGGCCAAGACCAGGTGCAAACCTGGCTCGGATGCGCCCTCATATGCCCAAAGTGTTGGCGCATTTAACTCACTACTTGATCTGTCCGGTAAGCTCGAGGAGGAATCCGATTTCTTGAGCGGCCATGGGACGTGCAGCTTGGTCCGGGAACCACTCTGGGTGAAGAAAAGATACATCATAAAACGACATCATTTTGGAAAATGTTAATTTCATATCAAGACAGAACAGACTCATTTCCTTGGCTACACTAGTTTGAGTAAAGCCATTTGTGAGGTTGATTTGAATGCTTTCTGGAACACTGTTTCGCTCAGTCACAGTTAGTGACCGCTTAAATTTAAATTTCCTAGACTCAAAAAAAAAAAAATTGCTTCAGCACATGGTTTGGGACGAACCTTTGTGTGATCGTGGGGTGCACACCTGTACACACAATTCTGAATGAATGTGTGGCATGGTGGTACCAGGCTTTGTCCATCTGGCGGCTGTATGCAATCTTTACGGGCAACTTCGGTTTTGGCTTTGAGCAGCGTCAAGCATTTACAGTAAACACACAGCTGTACGCTCAAAAATTAAATTTGTAAAGATGGCCGACTTATTGTGTGATGTCACGCAGGAACAAGCCATACAAAAGCTTTCCTAAAAACCATGTAATGTAGTAACTAGCATCTTGATAGTCCAAGGAATTCAAATTTAAGCAACCACTTATGACTAAGAAAGTCAGTGTACCATTTCTGGTAATGAAACCAAGGATGCTTCACCGCAGCTCGCAAGCCTGAGGAAACCTGTAAACAAGGGTGCTTGCTTTGTGAACCAGAAGCACCGGGGTTAACCCCTACTCTTCCCTGATAAGTGTTCTGTGTTCTTTTAAGAGCACTACCAATTCTAGTACACAAGCTTAATGTCCCATCCAAAGATGAAGTAATTATGGTATCGTTCTCAAGGACACAAGTGTTAAGACTTCGACCCCAACCTATACTCTACTGATCAGAAACACCAGAGCTTGCATCCGGTGCTCATAACCGCATGGTCAAGACACGCCAATTCTTATCGAATCTAACTCGCACATGGCTCATTTGAGAATATAGGTCCAGTATCTACAGTATTTTTCAAAGTAGTGTAATTACAATTCTTAATCCTGGGTTAGAATTGGCTGTTCAGCTTCTATGCCAAAAAGACCGCAAACAGGGAACCAGTGTTAATCGTTATACATTACATGGTATTTTAACATGTCAATGACACTGGTCCCCGGTGATAAGAGGAGAGTCTGGGACCCCAGGTGACAGCCATAGAGTTATATATTATGAACTAGAGGAGCACTGGCTATGCACATAGCTCTGCTGACCCTCCATAGGCAAAGAGCCCTCAGGCAAATTGCATCCCAAAAAGTCCACTTAGAAAATTTGTGTGGAGTAAACCGATGAGTGACCTATGTATGGTTCAGAAGCCATTGTCTGAATGGGCAGAAACAGCTTCTTGTCGGGCCGTGTGGCATGGTTTTGTACGCCCACTTATTCTTAAAAATAACTCTATGCTGACAGCAGACATGCCCTGTAAGTTTGCTGCCACCAAGCATCCCCGAAAGTCTACCATTGAGACATTGCCAGTTCTTAATTTAGACCATGGCCCAATTTCATAGAGCTGCTTAACGCCCGATTCTGTGCTTATGTACAAGTTTCTTTTTCATAGCGCTGCTAACTGTAAGCACCTGTGAAATACGCTTATGCTTAAGCAAATTTTTCTGCTACAGTTAGCATGAAAAATTTGCTTAGCAGCTCTATGAAACTGGGCCCTGGGCCCAGTTTCATAGAGTTGCTTAGAGCAGAAAATTTTGCTTACAATCGTTGCGCTTAGCAAAAATTGTGACATGCCATTTTGGCTGGTAACCTTATTCTGGTAAGCATAATTTTGTGGCGCTTAGCTACTTCTTGTGATGAAAGCAGCTCTATGAAATTGGGCCCAATGTAATGGGACTGACTCGATGATTGAGAATGACAATACAAATGAGTGCAACAAGTACGTCTGATTGGAGGAATTCCGTCGACCAGCCCACTGATTGGACAATAGACTTTCTATCAGGCGTCCTCTATTTTGTCATGTATCCTGTCTTCGAGAGCAATCAGTAGCACTGATTCTTATCGTATCGAAAAGAGGATCTGACTATCCCGTTGGCAAGTTAGTACATCACGTGCACATGCATCTGCAGACCGTGCAAGAATCTAGCTACTTCTGGTTCAACAACTATTACCAACAAACCCCTAATTCTTCGATCAAAGGCCTTTCTAATGACAGAAACTTGTAGTTAGGGAGGTTGGGTGGTTACCGGTTTCTGCTTAGCAATATTTGTCTATGCTAAGCAAGTTTGTGAGCCCACAGGCTTTATGAAACTGAGTACAGGTCTGACACTACACACAGATGAGGAGTTGGAGGAGGAAAGATTGACCCCCTAAGCTTTCACAAAAATACACAATAAATTCTGGCAGAAGGTTTAACGGTGAAAAATTATAGTAGTCTGTTATTAGATATTAGAAAGATGTGCAATTATTTACTCTGAAATACACTGGTAAGAGTTATAAAAAAATCTTACTAATGTAGGAAAAGAAACATACAGTTATGTAAAATGTTCCCTCATTTTAAAGAAGAACTTACCAAACTTAACTATTCTAACATGTGGAAACACGCTTAATAAAAAGGGATTTCTACCATTTTCGAGCAGAATATGTAGAGGTGGAACTGCAGTTGATAGATGTAGTTGTAGGTACATGAAGCAATTGAACCCAAATAGGTCCAATCTAACCCTCCTACTCTCCGTACCATTTACAAGAGAGTTAACCAACCATTAGGGACCATTCAACTGCAGGGTTGTGAATCGTGGCACAACTCTGTGAAGAACTAGCCGTGTACTGTGCAGATGCATTC